>JACCIY010000914.1:0-50002 GCA_025506505.1 Flaveria sonorensis
ACAGTAGTACATCTAATAGAACCTTAATTATCTTACACATACATGCAAATCATATGATTAATACAAAATAAGTAACTAAACACTATTGATTATAATAGCAATATTACTTTAACTACAACTTTAATTTGTAACTAGCGGGTAGACTCGCGCTTCGGCACGCTCGATTTTAACTGTATATGAGAACATCTCAATGATACTCTCTCTCTCTCTCTCTCTCTCTCTCTATATAATATATATATATATATATATATATATTATATATGATATGGATGCTATGAATGAGGATTTGGAACTGGTGAAATAGCCAAGTAATGTGTTCATCCGCATTTGTATTTTATTCATCCGCATTTGTACTTAGGCTATTGACATAAAACCAATATGGTTGAATGTTCAGCAAATGCGGCTGAACTCCAACAAATGCGGATGAATAAAATACTAATGCGGATGAAACACATTACTTAGGCTATTCCACCAGTTCCAAATCCTCATTCATAGCATCATCTTTTATCATCGTTCATAATCGTCGTTCGTTGTGTACTTTATTATCTTTCACTTCTATCTAGATCCTGCCATGCCCCATCTTCGGAGCACCAAGCGACTAAAGTCTTGGGGGCAAGTGGTCAAGGATCCCGTTTCGTACATTTCTATCAGTACAAAGACCTGACCATTAGGTGTGAACTCGGCACACTGTCGAGGTGTGCAACCCGTAAAGAGTTGGAACCCCTCTTTATATGCTTGCAAGACTTTAATTCATTCATTACGTTTCGCTTCTCATTATCTTTATCTTCCACTTTCATTATATTAATACTTTACGTACAAGAGTATTAACACACCACGTAAAGTCACATACTAATACGTAATATAGAACATCAACCACAGCCCACAATCATACATAACATCCCAGGCATAAACCATCAAAACATTTCAAAACTTAACACTACATTCTATTTCCCAAGATTTTAGAAAAATCCTAAGTCCACAAAGAAATGTGGATGACCATAGGCCAATGCGGCTAGTAAATGCGAACAAGCAAATGCGGATGAAAATCTCAGAAAATACTCTAAGTGTCTAAAGATATGCGGGTGAACCAAATGTGGATGAACAATTACAAATGCGGAGACATACTAAATGAGGATGAGCTAAGTCTTTAGGTGAATGAACTTAACCAATGCGGTTGAAGTTCAGCAAATGCGTATGAAGAACAGCAAATACTATGAACACTTACAAATGCGGAATAACAAAAGCAATGCGGATGAAAAAACACTTAACTATTAACATACAACCAATGCAGTTGAATGTTCAGCAAATGCGGATGAAGAACAGCAAATATGGATGAACACTTACAAATGTGGAAGAACAAAAGCAAATGCGGATGAACAAAAATACTTAATACTGAACATAAACCATGCGGTTGAATGTTCAGCAAATGCGGATGAACTCCAACAAATGTGGATGAATAAATGCAAATGCAGATGAACACATTACTTAGGCTATTCCACCAGTTCCAACTCTGGGTATTACAAGATCGTACTAGAGACTGTTATCAACTATTGAGCAAATGTTTAAAAGGTGAGTTTCATGACTATTTTCAAAATTGTGATAATATACTCATTGTATCTATACTAGTAATAATTATAATGATTACAATATGCATGGGTTGGTAAGGGTATATGGGATCCTGATTATTTAATAGGATGTACCAAACTGCCTGAAAAGAGGATAGGGTTCCTCGTATGCATCAAACACATGCTCATACCTATTTGACGGCCGAGAAGGTCTAATAACCTACTACCGGTGGTTGTAGTAAAACTAGGGAAGGCACTATGCCTGTGGTACCAAATATCAAAAACCCATATTGTATGCATGTCAAAGTTAATTTGTAATCTGTATAGCATGAGCTCACCAGCATTAGCTTAGGTCATTTTGAGTATATATATCATAGGTAATCAGTGAGACTATTCTAGGAACAATGAGGATATATTGAAACTTGATGCCATAGAAGTTCCTAGTTGTTTGATGTTGTAAATAAGTAATGTATTGTACTCAAAATGTTATAAGTTTTGAACGTAAACTTAGTTGGTTCCATTATAGTTTAATCGATTGTGAATGCCATCTCGGATTACGGGTGGGGTGTCACAAAAACCAAACCATATATCATGTCTTCATCAGTTTTGATATCAGATGAAGGCATATATATGTAATCATGATTGATTGGTGGAGTAATATTAGCAAACCAACATCACTCTTAGCACCATTAATCTTTTGAGTCATCGGAGATTTAAAAATACATTCAACCAAGTTGATAAAAGTTCAAATTTCTAAACAGTAAGCTTAGCTAAGCTAATTCACTATTAAGTTGGTTTATTTTCAATGCGAGCTCATCATTTCGTTGTGTCAAATCATTTTTAGCACATTCTTCGTCATGTAAATTTAGTTAATTAATAACTATTAAATCAAGACCATCATTTTTTCTATAAATTTTTTTTCATATTTTTTTTTTTGTTTAAGTATTAAAGTTTTTTTACTTTCAAAATTAGATTTTCATTATGAGCTCTATATCTTTGCACTTTCTCCACGCGGTTTGAAGAACAAAGATTATGATACACCTCTACGTGTGTTATGGATGATTTAGGAATATCAGGAACAACATTCACCATGAAATCTTTGAATACATTCTCTTACACCATTTGTTCTTCTTTAGCATATGCTGAAGTAATCTCAACAGCAACCGAAACATTTTGATCTTCAAGAATTTGTGCTAGAGTAGTCTCAATAGTAACAGAAACATTTATATCTATATTTAAAACTATTACAGAAACTTCTTCTTCCTTAACCTTAACTTTTCCAACCATCTCATCCATAATTTCTTCATTCTCATATTGTTGTTGTTTACAGAACTTGCTTTATCATTTGATGATTCCACCTCAACAGTTATTATTTTCTTGCTTCTATCAGTTTGATTAGACTTGGCTCTGTGCATTCTCGAGCATAGTACCCTGGCCCCTAGTTTGTTATAATTATAGCAACAAGATTTTACTGTTGTTCTTTAGACCAAACATCTTTCTATCCGTTATTCTCACAAAGTTTTTGGCTATGTAAACCACCATGGTCGTTTTGGTATTTGATGTTATTTTCCTCCACATCATCATGTTTTACTTGTTGTAGGTCATCTGCTAGAATGTTAGGAGCACTAAACCTTCCTACCATAAAAGCTTCATAGCTTGAGAATAAAGCTAAGTACTCTTCAACAATTTGAACAATTTTCTTAAGGAGAGTAGAGCTTTGTTTGGCAACATAAGCATGATGTACATTCTATTATGGTTGAGCTGGAGAATACTATACTTGAGCCAAAGATGAATACTAAAGGACTTGAGGTTCTTTAACTTCTGGAAATAGTTAGAAAACCAAATTGTTGTTGTTGACACATCTAAGTATAGCTCATGTAGTAATTGGGTTTAATTGCCATCTTTGCATACACATCTGTTACTTCCGGACCCATTGAATTCATAAGATTGGCCTCTTATTGTTTGTCATCCATTTCATAAGAGTTGATAGTAGAAATCAACTCACTCAAGGAAAGAGTAAAAAAGTATTTGGTTCTCTTGTTTGATATATAATTGTTATTCTAACTGTAAGGCACCGATTTACGCAACTTCGTATTAGAATAATATTTTCCAACACAAGTCATGCACTCTTTATCTTCGTCACAAGCTTCACAAATCGAGCAATTTAAGCTTCGAGGGTTTCACCAATAACATGGTTGAACATGTTATATTATTGATTCAGCATATCCTTTGTGCTTTCCTGTATATCTTTTTTTCTCATAATCTTTGCTTCTAATACATCCCATGGAACCTTTGGTCCCTTGAATTCTTGATAATTATAAGAAATTTCAGTAGATAATGCCATTGTGATTGTAGCATATGCTTTGTCATTAAGCTCAAATTTCTTCATATCATCTTCATCTCATAAATGTTAAGGCTTCTTTATCAATTCCCCTTTTTCATTTTTGTAGATGGGCACATAATGTCCAAACTTAATTGACCTCCACATGTTTGGTTTAGTGCAAATGACAAAACGATATGCCTAGTAGTCATAATCATCTTTATTGAGCAATCTCAAGGGTTTTACACTTGTACTCATCTTAGTATCCAAATTTAATGGATCACTAATACTCTTCTTGTTGATGTTGGAAGCCATTTATGAAATTGAATTGACTTTGACAAACTTCTTAAAAAATTACAAAGTTTCCGCAAATCTTCAAAGCTCTAGCAAAGACCTCGCATGAAAACTTTGTGATTGTAACCACTTTAAGCGAAAACTTGCTCCAATAACTGTCTTTTGCAAAAACACCAAGTTCACACATGAAAACATGACTTCTTCATAATTTTCAGAGTTTTTGCACATTTTGATTTCTCCAATTCAGCCAAAAACTAACTATTCTATCCAATCAAGTTGTCTTGAAACGTATTTAGAGTTTAGGTGATGTTAATTATGTTCAATTAAACACCTAGTTGTCTCTAAATTGATTAAAAAGTCCAATTTTCAATTTCTAAGGTACCAAAACCCCAAATGAGTCTTTTCTTCACTTCGAATAGCTTCAAAACCATCAAATCTCAAATCAACTTTTATTGTTCCAGCAAAACAAGCTAAAAAGTCATGTAAAAATCTTCAAAACAAGCTCCAAAGTGTCACCAAATTGAATAAGAGCACCAATGCTCTAATACCAATTATAATATCTAGGATTTTTCATAATAAACGAACAATGATCGATTAATTCACATCAAATGCCAAATGAATGATGTAAATCATGGTCACACACTCCTAAGAAGTCAAATCTAAAGAATAAAGAATTAAATAAGTTTCTCTCTGATTACTTCAAGTTGTTAGAAAGCTTTACAAAATTAGAAATGACAGGTTCTTCTAAATATAGAGCTTAAGTAACTATATATACTACACAAGAACTTTTCGCCCTAACCTACAAGTTCTCACTTCTCCATCTTTCGGATAAGCTAATGTTCTCGCATGGATTCACAAGTTTTTTCTTGACATACTTTTTGATTTCCAGAGCCTCTAGGTTTGACCTCTACACTCCTACCCTTAAGGTAAAGTCTTTTCATTATTCTGTACACACTTTCATCAATCTTTCGGTTTTCTCTACACTCAAATCCTTTTTCATCTTGTTCATTATATCCCCTGACTGTTTTTTACAATTTTGTACTTCATTATGTTTATTTCCCTTCACTCATATGAAACTATATAAGTTTGCGAAGAAAATTGCATAAATAGTCCTTGTCGTTTTGTCAAATTACATGTTTGGTCCTTATATTTTTAAAACTCCAAAAATAGTCCAAACATTTGGGTTACGATTGCAAAGATGGTCCCTACCATTAAACCCGCTTAGTTTCTAGAGTTAAGTAAGGGAATTATTGTCATTTTACGTTTTCTTATTTAATTAGTTGTCTTAAAACTAATATGTAACTAGGGTTTACATCTTTATCTTCTTCATATGTTGGAGTTTCGCATATCAAGGAATAGCACACAGCTCAAGTCGCCATTTTTGTTGGGGTTTCGCAGACCCAATCTTGCATCATTCACTTATTTCATCAACTAATCTTCCATGGTTGTCTACCATTGTGGTAAGGTTACTATTGTTCGCACTTCATGGTGATTGTAACCCATGCAAATGATTCTACTCTTGTCCATAGTCGGTAATGGCATTTTTATGATTTCATTTTTACTATTGTCCAACTCCTTTGCTTTTACTTCTTGATTTTACTCAATCGATTTCATGCTTCATAAAACTCAAGTTGCAGATTTCTTGGGTGGGTTAATCGCCCAACATGTAGAATGAGCATGGAAATTATCCCAGGCCTACTAAGGAAGACATACAAGATCGAATTTGAAGTTAAAAAACTCACTTCACTTAATCTTTCAAAGAACATTATCATTTGTGGCTTGTTATTAGCTTTAGGGCTCATAATTTATAAGGTAGTTTCTTATTAAAGTCATGAGATTGTTTGTGAAATGTGTACTTGGATTACTAATAAAATGGTAGGTTGTTTGTTTAAAATCAAAGAAATATTTAATTTTTCTCTATTTGTAATGTATGTGAAAGAAATCGATGGTAGGTGTTTGGATATTAGCAAGTTATATAAACTACTAGGCCAAATGGGCTGAAACAAAGTAATGGTCAAATGGGTTGAACCAAACTGATGGTAGAATGTTGCAGATTCATACGCATTGTAAGGATTTAGAGGCTGATGCAACCAATGAGCTCTCAGCATGCACATGTGAAGTACAAGGAAGTTACTTCGGAAGATTTGATATAACTCAGTGAATTATGCTAAGTATCAAATCTTCTGAAGGCAAAAGACCAAATCTTTAAAGCCAAAGATAAAGTCTTCTGAAGCTTTAAAGACAAAGTCTTCTGAAGCCAAAGACTGATTTCTTCCAAAGACAGAGAAGACATGCTTTTTTTGAATCATCTTTTGACAAAAGCTGAACTACTTTCCGCTGCCACTTCTGAAGACTCGCCAACTTATATAAGTTGGTGAAAAGGTCATACTTTGGTCAAACTGTAGATTAAGGTCTTGAGTCTGTAACTTTCTACTCTTGTACTTTTATCCTTTTTGTAATATATTAGGATGTGAGCTATGGCATATCATAGTCACCAGTCAAAAAGCAATCTGCCTTTTGACTTTACATTGATCTACCTATTTAGATAAGTGTTTCCGGCTGGCCTTTAAAGTATGGCCGACTATAGGATGAAGTATAATGTAACGCCCCAAAAATTTCAAGAAAATAAAGAATAAGAAGTTCTCGCGCAAAGAAGACTTCTTGCACGAGAACCCCAAGCGAAAAGTTGAACTAGGTATAAATAGCAAAGAACACCCATTTGACCCCATAATCGCGCGAAAAATACTGCTGCTAGAGAGAGAAAGCGGTTGTGTAGAGAAAGGAAGTGAAGAATTGAAGTGTTTAAGTATGTAACTCGTGTCGTAACTCATGTTATGTATTAATAAATGATTTTTTATGAATATAATGCATGAATGTGTAGTTTTCATTTCAGAAGGCTTTTGGGAAGGTCGTGTGTGTGTTAGATCTTCAAGAGGTGAGTTTCTAGCCCCTTTTATGCAAGTTTTTATGTTTTAGGGCTATTATACATACTAAAATGCTTGTTTATGCTTGTGATGATGTTGAGCATGATAGAACAGCCTTAGATGCGATAAGTTGTGTTTAGGCGGGAAACCCGTAAGTTTTCATGCGAGTAGGAAGATTTTACGGTAAAAAAATTTCAAATCTAGTGAAGTTATCGCGCGATAAGAATGTTCTTGCGTGACCTGTAGGTTTTCGCACGACTATGTTGACTTGATATGCAGGGTTTGACTGTAGTAAGGTTCTCGCGAGACAGGAAGTTCTCGCCTGAGGTTTTGTTACTCGCATGGACTACGTTCTCGCATGACGTGCTATTATATGTGTTATGTTATCTTTTCACGTATAAAAGGTTTTCAAAATGATAAGTTTTACGATATGACTTTACTTGGTATGTTATGTATATGTAACTAAAGTATTATGTAATGAAAATGAAAGATAATGATAATGAAAAGTGGAACGTAATAAACGAATGAAAGTCTTGCAAGCAAAATGAATGGAGGTGCATAACCATGTTGTTGTTAGCTCAACTGAAGTGTGACTTAGCTAGCCCATGAGGATGCTTTTCAGGGGTCAAATCCTTGAGATTGACCAAACGATACGAGATCCTTGTCGCTTTAACCCGTACCGTAGTCAACTTCATGCACAATGTATGTGGGTTTATTTATAAGCCTAGACATAGTACCAGCTTCATGCATAATGTTAGGGGTTTAGCACATAGCATTGATCTAGATATAGTGAAAGATAATAATGAAAGAACAAAAGGATGAATGATGATGAAAGATAATAAATGAATATTATCAAGTTATATGTATGATGTATGTTCATGTACAAAAGTAAAGGAAATGTTTAAACGAAAGTAAAGTATTTCATTATAAAAACTAGAACTCACTCAGCATCGCTGACTTTTGTATGTATAATAGTTGGCTGCTAATTGATGATGCTGAGGAGGTGCAGGCATGGACATGGAAGCTACAGGAATAGTTCAAGTTTGGCATCCACATTTTTGGGAATGTTATGTATTAATACAATTTTTAAAATGTAATGAAATGGCATGATATGTTGACATAAGTTTACTTATTAATGAAAATATAAATTTTCCGCTGTGAATGTTATGTTTTATGCTATGAATGACCAGCTATGAGGCTTCCTGGGAACGAGGCCTTACAAGTTGGTATCAGAGCCGATGTTTAAGAGAATTGGACAAAATTACTGTCAAAACCAAAACTTAAATTGAGAACGGGTCGAAAATGGGACAAAAGGGAAAGGGATTCCAACCCTAGTAGCTACTTGCCTGCAGGTAAATGTTTTATGTAAATTGATGGAAAAAGGAATTATGTGCGCGTGCTATGTGAATTATGTGCTCTTAGTAGATTTGGACGCTGATGTAGTCAGGATAGGAAATACTTGGGGAATGAAGAGTAAAGTAAGTGGCTAATCACAATTGGCCACTGTAATTAGGGACATACTATACTTAACATAATCTGAGCAATTACCTTGAATAATCATGTTGGTGTTTGGATCTTATAGTACTTAGGAGATGGCTAGTGGAAGGTCTTCGAAGGCTTCTCGAGGTGGCCATGGGGACGTGGTGTTGGGCTGTGTGTCACTAGGAGCAGGGCTAAGACTGCTAAAACGACACATGAGGAGCCCGAGCTTCATAACCATGAAGGTGGGGACGAGAGTGCAATCTGAAGTCCTCAATGAAGGAGGCTATAGTTGATGAGGTTTATCAAGTCATGCAGATGATTCTACCATCTGTAGTCACCGAGGTTATTAGAGCCGTAAGGGAAGATGAAAGAAAGGAGAAGGAGAAAAGGAGTACTGCTAGGAGAGAGGGTGAAGAGGGAGGTTCAGGGGAACCAGAGAAACCAGAGACTGAGATGGTTGTTTCTAGTGATGATGAGGAGGAGGAACCTATGCAAGAAACTGCAAAGGGGTGTAACTACGGGCATTTCAAAAATGCAAGCCCCTGAATTTTGATGGAAATGAGAATGCTACTGCTGCCCACCAATAGGTGAGAGAAACAGAGGCTGTGTTGGATATCAGCGAGTGTAGGGATGATCAGAAGGTGAGGTTTGCTGTCCACTCATTTGTGGACACAGCCTTGTGCTGGTGGGATAACATAATCCAGGCTGAGGGTAACAGAGCCATTAGTAGGATGAGATGGTCGGAACTGAGAAGGTTAGTGATTAAGGAATTCTGTCCTCAACGGGAGTTGGATAAGATTGAGAGAGAGTTCCTACAGTTAGAGGTGGGAACCATGACACACCAGTAGTATACGATGAAGTTCAATGAGATGTCAAGGCTAGTGCTAGAGCAGGTGACACCCGTGTCACAAAAGATCAAGAGGTACATCCAAGGTCTGCCAGCGGATATCCGCAGACACATGATCGCCGCTCGGCCAGGTACGTTTAGGTCGATGGTCAATCTGGCCGGGAGACTATATGATGAGCAAGACGTGGTGGCAGTGGTGGATATGAAGAAGAGGTGGAACAACAACAAGAACGGGAATGGAAGCGGAACAACAGTGGTGGTTTTGTAATTGGAGGTAAAAAGGTGAGAGTTGAAGATCGAAAGGTGTTAACAAGGAGTATGGGAGAGAAGGCATGCAAGAAGTGCAGGAAGGATCATGTAGGGGAATGTAAGTGGGCATCGAACCTCTGCTTTAAGTGTGGGAAGGAGAGCCACATGGCAAGGGATTAAGGAGTGGTGAGGTGTTATAACTTCGGTAAGTCAGGGCATTTGAGCCGAGACTGTAAGAAGCCAAGGGCTGAGAGTTTCAGGGCAAAGAAGGGAATCGAGAACGAGAAGGACTGGCAGAAAGCCAAAGCCAGGGCATTTACTATGACCAGGGAAGAAGCTAGGGTGGACCCTGATGTTGTGTCAGGTACTTTCCTAGTAAACCAAACTTGTGCCTCTATACTCTTTGATGTTTGTGCTAGTAGAAGCTTTATTTCTGCTGCCTTCTATGATAAGTTGCCTATGTGTTATGTTATGTTTTCACGTATAAACAGTTTTCAAAATGATAAATTTTATAATATGACTTTACTTGGTATGTTATGTATATGTAAGTAATGTAATATGTAATGAAAGTGAAAGATAATGATAATGAAAAGTGAAACGTAATGAACAAATGAAAGTCTTACAAGCAAAATGAATAGAGGGTCACAACCATGTTGTTGTTAGCTTAACTGAAGTGCGTCTTAGCTATCCCATGAGGATGCGCTTCAGGGGTCAAATCCTTGAGATTGACCAAATGATACGGGATCCTTGGTGCTTTACCTCGGTACTGTAGTCAGCTTCGTGCATAATGTATGGGGGTTTATTTATAAGCCTTAGCATAATACCAGCTTCGTGCACAATGTTGGGGGTTTAGTACATGGCATTGATCTAGATATAGTGAAAGATAATGATGAAAGAACGAAAGAATGAACGATGATGAAAGATAATAAATGAATATTATCAAGTTGTATGTATGATGTATGTTTACGTACGAAAGTAAAGGAAATGTTTAAACGAAAGTAAAGTATTCCATTATAAAAACTAGAACTCACTCAGCATCACTGACTTTTGTATGCATAATAGTTGGCAGGTAATTGATGATGCTCAGGAGGTGTAGGCATGGACATGGAAGCTACTGGGATAGTTCAAGTCTGGCATCCATACTTTTGGGAATGTTATTGTATTAATACAATTTTGAAATGTAAATGAAATGACATGATATGTTGACACAAGTTTACTTATTAATGAAAAGATATATTTTCAGCTGCGAATATTATGTTTTAAATGTTTTATGCTATGAATGACCAGCTGTGAGGCTTCCTGGGAACGGGGCCGTACATATAAAGTGTCTCAAGTACTTGTCATTTCATTTTTAAGCTTTGTAACACTTTGTAAGAACTTGAGAGCAATATACAACATTCTTGAAAACTATATTATCTTGTTCTTGTTATTGTTCTTGTTCTATTCTTTACTTGTGTTCTTTGTTTCATATTAAGTTGGTTCCCTATTTGATCTGCTAAGTGTTCTAACTCTCCTAACTTTGTGAAATTGTTGCATTGACCTCCTTTCACCAGTCCTGCAATTGGTATTAGATCATTTTAGGCTCTTGATTTTAAGATCTTACCATCTTAGATCTCTTCAGTTTCACAAAACACTTACCAGCATAAATGGCATCTCTCATAAAGGCTAGTATTGAAACCGGTACCATAACAAAGTCATCACTGATCACTCCTGATGACTTTGACACTTGGTTCCAATGTATGGAAGGGTTCACTAAGTCTTAAGATAGCATGATATGGAGATTTGTTGTTGAAGGACCTCATATCCTAAGCACCTCTACAGCCACTGCTGGAGGTGGGATGATTTCAAAGGAAATGGCTGACTATTCTGAGGAAGATTGGAAGAAAATTGACATAGATCAGAAAGCCATGACCACCCTTAAAAACTGCTTTTCCCAACTATATATACACAGGCTTCAAGAAGTGCAAAACCGCTAGGAAACTCTAGGATACACTAAAGCTCATGTATGAGGGGTCTAATGTGGCTAAAGAAAACAAGAAGGACCATATGAAGTAGCAATTTGAGAACTTCACCTACAAGACAGGTGAAACCATGACTCAATAATACTTTAGGTATGCTAAGATTATGGACACTCTCATGGATGTTGGAATCAAGCTTGAGAATAGGGACATTGTGAGAAAGTTCATGTTCTCTCTTCCCAAACAATGGACTCACTATTGTGTGGCCATTAAGAAAACTAAGAACCTATCCACCCTTACCCTTACAGAGTTGTATGGTATCCTTAGTGGTTACCAGATGGAGATGAACATGCAAAATCCATCAAGCAGCTCTTTCAACAGTCAACAAAGTTCAGCCCTGCATGTGGTTGAAAGGGATAGCAAAGAACCATAGCATCATCTTATTTGCTACCCTGATAACTCACAAAAGGGCCTTTTCATCACCTTCCCTGAGACACCAAGGGAGAGCTACATCCAATAAAGCCTATTCCAAGAGACGAGCTTATAACAAGCCTTTGTATTTGCTAATGAAAGCTGTGGCAACTTTCTCTTCACTCTTGAAGACTTGGATTGCATCCATCCAGAGGATATGGAATACATGGAGATAGTTCAATAAATGGCTCTTCTCACTCACAGAGCCAAGAAGTTCTACAAGAGCACAGGAAGGAAGTTCCCAAGCAATGTGGCCAGTGGAAAGTTAGGCCTGGATAAAAGCAAGGTGAAGTGTTACAACTATAACCAAATAGGACACTTTCCTAGGTAGTGCAAGGCACCAAGGAAAAATGGTGGCCAAGCACAATCCAGACCAAACTACACTGATGCGGCTCCCAGATCTAAGAAGCCAAGCCAACCAAAACAACAAGCTTTTGTTGCTGTTGAAGAAGGAGGCTTTGACTAGAGCTTTTAGGTAGAAGATGTTTTTCCCGACCAATCACTGATGGCTGACCATGAAGAAGCCTAAATGCATTGCTAAAGTTAATATGTATAGGTCCTACAAGTTGGAAGTGAGATATGATCTTGAGTCCTTTAACATTTTAAAGTGGATTTCAAAAGAGCTGAAAATGATTATAAACTTAAAATAGAATTTATAGAAAACAGTTTCAACTCTTAATCATGAGCACACAAATTACAGGACTCAAATCAAAGATCTCATTACCAAGTTAACTGAATGCTAGGATGAGCTTGTGATCAGCAAAGCCAAGGTAGAATAGTGTGTTCTTGAAGAGAAAACCTTCAAGAACATCATATCTTCATCCATGCATGCAAAGATTTTTTTATCATAACAGGCTGGGATTGGGTTCAAGTGAGATAGCTCCTCCACACACATTACTATTTGTAAGACCTCTAAGCTGTGGAACTTGTCAAGATGAGCTGCCCCTCATAGACCCCATCCAAGAAGAGGATGAAGATAAAGAGGAGATAGTAAAGGATGGATCTGAACTGAGTGAAGAAGATCATCCTAAAAAGTGTCACTATTCTATTAGAGAGAAGAAGGAACCAAGGATGACCATGCCCGTTAGGAAGAACTTGATCAGGGCAGCCAAGAGAAAGTCAAAGAAAGCCCAAGAGATCAAGACCACCTTCAACTCCAAGCAAAAGCAAGTTTCTATCTCTGCTGGATTTGAAGTGGTGAAAACTGAAGACTCAACCATGGACTCTAGTACCAGGACTCCTAGTTCATGTCCAGATTATCCTGGTTAAGAGAAAAAGGCTGATCAATATGCACCACTGCTGCACAGCCTAAACCATCCAGTTCCAAGAGCAAGCCTCACCCTAAGAAGTCTGCTGCATCATCTGTGAAGATGAAGAAGGAAGTGGAAAGAGATCAAGCTCAGCCTCCTACTAAGAATATGACTCTCAAAAGTATGCCAACTAAATGTATTATGTGTGGTAGTACTTCTCACTTTGCTAAGGATTGCATCTACCATCCAAAAAGTACTATTCACATGACCGAGAAGAAAACTTCTGAGAAGAATAAGAAAAAGATAGCTTCGGAAGGAAAATCTCTTCCTTTCGAAAGCTCTAAAGTGAAGAAGAAGATAAGTGAAAACTTACCTTCAAAAGAAAATTTGGTCTCTGAAGAAAGGAATGCTTCCGAAGTACTGAAGTTTGATGCAGTGGATGCAAAAGCTTTCGAAGGTCCAGTCTCCAAAACTTCTGAAGTCATCAAAACTTCTGAAGTGTTGAGGGCCAAATCTAGTCTTCCAAAGATGGTGTGGAAGATGAAGGAAGGCCATGTGACTTAAAGTTCTTCATCAACAATAGCAAATGTTCCTCAGAGCTTGCATATAGGATCAATTATTGTTGAATTATCTTCAGTTCACTTTGACAAGCCCAAGACCAACAAGGCTTGGGTTTCCAAATGTAACTAACCAACTATTTCTGTGTAGGAACAACTGAGGACCAAAGGAAATGTATGGGTCATTGATAGTGGCTGTTCCATGCACATGACAGGCAATGGCTCTTTGCTTCAAAACTTTGAGAAAATTAATAGAGGGCCAGTTGCTTTTGGAGGAGAATTAGGAGGTTACATCACTGGAAGGCACAGGGTCACAAATGGTAAGCTCGTATTAAAAAGGTAAACTATGTTAAGTAGCTTGGGTACAATCTCTTAAGTGTATCCCAATTTTGTGACCAGAGACATAACATGCTCTTTACTGAGCATGAGTGCATTGTTCTCAAGCCCAGGGTGGTCATTCCTCAAGAGGATATCCTGCTCAGAACCCCTAGGAAAGGGAACATGTACAAGATGGATTTACAGGAAACATCCCTATCAGGAGAAGTTTCTTACTTTCTATCTAAAGCCAATAGTGATAAGTCTTTCCTCTGGCATAAAAGAATGTGCCATGTAAACTTTAAGAACATGAATAAATTAATTAAGAATGATTTGGTAACTGGAATGCCAAAGCAAGAGTTTACAAGTGAGGACCATTATGTTGCATGTCTGAAACGAAAGCAACACAAAGTGTCACACAAGCCATAGGAAAGGAACTCTATCACTACTCCCCTACACTTATTACATATGGATCTTTTTGGCCACACCAGTGTATTGAGTTTAGGAATAACTTCATATTGCCTATGATCATAGATGACTTCACAAGATACACTTGGGTCTTCTCCCTTAGAACTAAGGATGAGATCCCTGAGATCTTAAAGAGCTTCATTCTGAAAATTAAGAATCAATGTGATCACAAGGTCAAAATCATAGGATGTGATCAAGGAACTGAATTCAAGAACCAAATCCTTGATACATTTTATAATGAGAAAGGTATTACAAGACAATATAGTGCTCCCAGGACTCCTTAGGAAAATGGTGTTACTGAATGGAGAAACAGGACACTTATTAAAGCTGTAGGAACCATGCTATCTGACTCTAAACTGCCCATCACCTTCTGGGCAGAGGCAGTCAACACTACCTTCTATGTACAGAATAGAGTTTTAGTAGTCAAGACTCATAGTAAGACCCCTTATGAGCTGTGGCACAAAAGGAGACCTTTCATTAGTTTCCTTAGAACATTTGGATATCCTTGCACCATCTTGAATACCAAAGATCAGATAGCCAAATTTGTTGAGAAATAAAATGATGGACACTTTATTGGATACTCTTCCTTAGCTAAGGCTTATAGAGTATACAATCTCAGAACTAGAGTAAGTAAGAAGTCAGCCAATGTGACTTTCAATGAGCACACACCTTGTGTGAAAGGTTCTAGTCCTGATTGGTTGTTTGATCTTGATTTAGTTACCAACTATTTTAATAAATCTTCTGAGAATGTTTTAGGATCTACAGGTAGCTTATTAACAAGAGATTTTGATCCAAGATTTGAGCTGAGAAAACCTAGTCAGAAAACTACTTCAGCCCTATTAGTAACTAGCCCTATAGTTGGAAATCCTATTAGCATAACAATGACAAACTCTTCAGCTGAAACATGTGAGGTGCCTACAAATTCCATCACAGAGGCGCAAAACTCAAATGATGAAGTTTCTAATATAGGAGGAGATGGAGGTGGTGATAGTGATCAAGAATTTCTTGATGCTGATAACCACTCCAAAGAAGACAACATCAATTATGTCACACACTTATTGGATCAAGTTTCTCTTGATAAGTGTGTTGATGTGGTGGGTGATACTCAATCACCAAATCTTAATTTCACCAATTTAGATCTGTCCAACCAACTTGATGTGATTCATCAATTAAGAATCCACAAGTCAAATCCCACCACAAACATCATTGAGATGTTGAGACAGGGGTGAGAACAAGAGGACAAATCCATGACAAAAATGTTTGCCTTCACTCTTGTTTCTTGTCCCAGATTGAGCCTAAGAAGATTGACAAGGCTCTGAAGGATGGAAGTTGGGTTGAAGCAATCCAAGAGGAGCTGCTTCAATTTAGAAGACAAAAGGTTTGGAACCTATGCCCTCTTCCTCATAGGAAGACACCAATAGGTACCAAGTAGGTTTTCAAGAATAAGAAAGATGATAGAGGACTTTTCATCAAGAACAAGGCAAGACTAGTTGTTCAAGGGTACACATAAGAAGAAGGGATTAACTACACAGATGTTTTTCATCCTGTGGCAAGACTTGAAGCTGTTTGAATATTCCTTGCTTTTGCTGCATCTAAGGATTTCAAGGTCTACCAACTTGATGTCAAGTGTGTCTTCTTATATGGGGTGATTGATAAGGAAGTGTATGTCAAACAACCACCTAGCTTTGCAAACCCAGATCATCCTGGTTATAGCAAGCTTGACAAAGCTCTCTATAGGCTGCATCAGGCTCCAAGGAAGTAGTATGAGACACAATCATAGTATCTTTGTCAGCATGGCTACAAGAGGGGTACTATTGATGGAACACTATTCATTGAGGGAACAGGAAATGACTAGATGTTGGTTCAAACTTATATAGATGAAATCATCTTTGGGTCAACTAATCCGAAGCTCTGCAAAGACTTTGAGAAGTTAATGAAGAATAGATTTGAAATAAGTTCCATGGGGGAACTTAATTTCTTTCTAGGAATTCAAGTGAAACAGGTTGAAAATGGCATCTTCATAAACCAGTCAAAGTATGTGCAAGACATACTCACCAGATTTTATCAGACTGAGTGTAAGGTTACTAAGACAACCATAGTTAGAAACCACTCCCTAGGACCTGATCTTGAGGGGGAGTGTGTTGATAAAAATCTCTACAAGGTTATGATTGGGTCTCTCATGTACCTCATAACCAGCAGGCCTGATATCATGTTTGCCATATTTATTTATGCAAGATATCAAGCCAACCCTAAGATGTCACACCTGGTTACTGTCAAGATGATTCTTAGATATCTTAAAGGTGCTCCCAAACTAGGCCTTTGGTATCCAAAAATTCTGACTTCAATCTGTATACTTATACAGATAATGACTATGGTGGCTGCAACATAACTGCAAAGTCTACATCAAGGGGATGTCAACTTCTTGGTGGAAGGATAGTCTTATGGCAATGCAAGAAACAATCATGTGTATCTACATCAACTACTAAAGCTGAATACATTACTGCTGCAAGCTGCTGTCCTCAAGTGCTTTGGATTCAAACTCAGATGCTGGACTTTGGATTCAACTCTAAAGAGACTCCCATCCAAATAGACAACAACAGTGCTATCTCTATTACAGAGAATCCTGTGCAGCACTTTAAGTCAAAGCACATCAACCTCAGGTATCATTTGATCAGAGATAATTTTGAAAAAAGGATTGATAAAACTAGTCAAAGTTAACACAAATGAATAATATGTTGATCTGTTCACAAAAGCTTTTGATGAACAGAGATTTAAGTATCTTGTATGAGCTATTGGGATGATTAACTTTGAGTAGACTTTCTTAAACTAAATTCAAGATTACTTTTTCAAATATGTGTGTCTTAAGTTGTCTATATTATCACCTATATAAGCCTAGTTTACTTTGGAAGAAAATTTTAAAAAATGATGTTCCTTAGATTTTTTAAGAATCTAATGTTGAAACTTTAAGATATGCTTTCTTTCGAAAGACATCAAGTTGTCTTCGGAAGATAATTATGTCCTCAAAACTAATTACTTCTGAGAAATTTACCTTCGAAAGAAATTCTGATATATCTTCTGAAGCTTAAATCTGCTTCTAAGTACTTATATGTTTTGAAGGACAATTTTCTTCTGAAAGCAATTAAGTCTCGGATGCTAAATTATCTCTTTGAATTAAATTTCTGATATTTAATATCTTCCGAAGCAAAATTTGTCTAAGAAGTAAAAATACTCGAAGTATTTTTCTTCCAAAGCCAAATTGGCAGACAAATTACCTTCGGAAGATTTTAGACTTCCAAGAAAACTATCTTTTTGGGCACTTTTTCAAAGGTGAGACTGACATCCGGATTTCAAAGTTTATCCTTTTGCATTTACTTTGTCTCAAATCTTACCATATAAATATTCGTACAACGGTTCCCCCTATTTCACCTTCCTCTTCATCTGCAAAAGTTCAAACCCTAAATTCATCTTGGACAGTAAGAAGGCATTGTCTGCTACAGTGCCAGGGAAGACAATTTTCATCACTCCAGCCACCATCAACTCTCATATAAGGCTGGATGATGAAGAAGGCGACTTGTCCTTCCCAAAATCTGCTATCAACAATTCATTCCGGCATATGGGCTATGAAAGGGACTACTCTATCAGAACCTTCAAGAAGGGTAAGGTTTCCTCTTAATGGAAGTACCTCCTCCATGTGGTAATCCACTCTCTATCCAACAAACATGGAGGTTGGGACCAGATTCCTGAGCACTTATCCTACATAGTCCATAGGATGGTTCAAGGGGTTAAGTTCAAGTACTCACAGTTTGTCTATACAAACCTTCTTGCTAACTTGGACTCCTTAGAGTACTAAATGTTCCCTAGATATGTTCAACACATTCTTAACTGTGAACTCGGCTCACAGTTAAAAGGAACATGTAATACTCTTAAATTGGGTTAAATGAAGCCTAGCATATTCAAAACAATGAGAAAGTCCACTATTGGCTTCTCAGGGGTAGAAACAGCCCTAGTCCCAAAAATGTTAGAGCTCATTGCTCAAGGTGATAATTTGGCAGCACCAGCCAATATTGAACCCACACCTTCTACATGTGCACCACCCATCAGCCACAAATGACCATCACATACACCAGAAAATCCAAACGAAACCCTGCTCAGTCTACTCAGGTTGAGCGGGTCCCCTTACAACTACCCATGTAGGAGGAAGTGGAAACAAGAGCTCCCACTTCTCCTAAGGAGTAGATCATTCCTATTTTGATCAGTGCTAAGGTTCCTTATGCTCAGCCTGATGAGCTCATCACCTCAGCCTTAAGCCTTCACTCTGAGTCTCAAAACTTAAGTGATCAACCTTAAGGGGAAAGCAACCATCGCTAGCCGTTATACTTAAACCAACCCATCCCAGACCTCTAATTCTATGATGATAAGGATGTGGGCTTCAGTGAGTACCATGAGTCTCTCTAATTCATCCCTGCTTAAAAAGAGATAAGTGCTACTGAATCACCCATAGCTAGCCCTATCATCCACCCCCAACTGAGATGGACTTCTCTGAATATGTTCAGGAAGCCCACATGGAAGAGGCTCCCACTTCTACAAGTGACTACATCATTAAGACCTCAGCCATGACAACCCAACCCATTGACACTTCTCTTGAAGCTGTCAGAGTGCATGGGAAATCCTGCAGCCAAGAACCCCAAGCTGGTGGTAAGAAAGATGACTTTGGTCCTATTCTCTCATCCCCTCATGATTCTTTTGATGAAGATGAGGGGAGTCTGCAACTAAAGGTGCAACAACTCTCAAAATCTGCACCTATTTAGTTTCAAAGGTAAATCACTTGGAATTTTAGGTGGTTACCTTACAAAGACAGGTCAGTGACCAGCAACTTGATATCACCGATCTCAAGGGCAAGTTAGCTGAGAGACATGTCAGGCAAACTCAACTAGGTCCACAAGACCTTGTGGATATGGTGGACCTAACCCTTAGCTCTCATGTGCAAGAGGGTGATGCTACCAAAAAAGGGGAGAAAGTCCTACATACAATCACAAAACTTGGGAGTTCTGCCTAGAGTATGGACATAGAGGACTCACCACCCTTACTTGCTATTCTCCATACTCAACAACCTCCTCAGGACCACATTGATATAGATTCTCTAATTCAAAGCCTATTTGAGCAGGGTATACCAAGGGCAATGTCTATCCTATCCTACCCTGCTGAAAATCCAATAGTGGGATGGAGGTATGATGCTGATAGAAGAGCCCTAGTAATCTATAGGTCTTAGGGACAACAAGAAGTATTCAACTTTCACAACCTGAGATACTATGAGAGCACCTATTTAGTTGACCTGCCACTTGCCAACCCAAGCCAAAACAGGCAAGCTGTAAGGTTAGCTGAAAGGATTCAAGATAGGGTGCTTAAAGAGTTCAAAAGGAGAACCAAGCTATATAGACAAAGGCTAGCAGCAAGACTGTTAGTCAACTGGATGCTGAGGTGGACCCTAAGATTAGCTTCGAAGGGGAAACCTTGGTTGAAGGCCTAGTAGTTGAACCTGTGAACCTTGAGACAGGAACTGCTTCATACCCAGTACCCTCAGTGAGGCACCAACTGGTGAAGGTGTCTCATAGACTCTCTTTGGCCAGAGCTCAAGTGCAACACCAAGTAATGAAGGCCAAAGCTCTCTCCACCCTGAGTCACACAGGCTAGTGAGTGACAAAAAGAAGAGGAAGATGACCTCTGAGGTGATTGAGGAGGAGAAAAGAGAAAGGAAGAGGATGGTAAGGGGAGAGAGTTAAAGAGGGACCCCTGGCTTTATGGACTGCAATCAGGGCTGCTCCCAGGACAAACACTCAAGAAGATAAGTTAAGGGTAGCCAGATTGAAATATCTGGGGTCCAGAACTACAACATAGATGAAATCATCTCTCTTCCCTTAGAAGAACCAAATGAACTGGTTGACATAGAAGTGTTAAAAGAGAGGAAGAAAGCTGAGGATGCAAACTGCTCCTCAGAATCAAAGAAGAAAGGAGAAGAAAAAGACTCTACAAAGATCCTACCCTCTCCCCAGTTTAAGAAATCCCTGAGGCAGAGGTTGTGGCTACTGAGCAAGAAAGTAGGTAGGGAACAAGACAGACAAACATGATAACCTACCTGAGTGCCACAAGCCTCTATCAGGTAGCAGACCTGCTTCCCCTGTCTTATGAATACATTGAATTTGCCTCAACTAGCTTGAGTAATAAGTGCTTAAAGAGTAAAAAGCTGCTAAGAGGAAGATGAGTGAAGAGGCTGAAAAGTCAATAGCCATCATCAGAGCAAATCAGAAGAAGTCTGCTGACAAACAGAAGATGGTGAGCTTCTTGAAGCTATATGGATTTTCTGGAAGGAGACTGGGCTAATATCTGTATCCACCATGGATGAGCACATTAGAGTGATCAAGCAGAAGATCAAGAGGGGTGAGCTGTTGACTTCTATTCTCCACCAAGTCAGGCTGCACCTGAAGTTGAGGTCAAGGTTGAACCATAAGAGACAACTCAACTAGGTCCTAATGCTACATCATAGCCACTTCATCTTCTAACCCAAAGCAGGGTCCTGATTCCTCTCATTCTGAATTTGTGAAGAAAAAGGACCCAACTGAGAAGGACAAACGAACCATCTGGTACTTAAGGCTAGCCTTCTTAGTTAAAGTATAGAAAGAGGAAGAGGATGGCTATCATAAGGGACAAAAAGAAGAAGAAGAAGTCCAAGGCATCCACCTCTACACCTTAGGATGAGTCAGAACATCCTGAGGGTAATCAAGAAGAGCTGGTCAACAAAGTACACTCATTGTAAAGCCTCTTGCTGCTGAGAGACCCATCCTATCTTGGGCTATTGCTACTAACCCAGACAGATGGTATGTCACTAGAGATCAAGGGGGTCAAGATGTTTACTTCTGTCATAACATACTTGAACTCCCTCTGCATGATCTCTATGAAATGAGAAGGTACTTTGAAAGTCTGAGGAATCACGACCAACTGATGATGAAGGGAATGGTCTTGATTCTGAGGAGGACTGTCAACAAATGAAGATCAAGCTTCAAAGTTTTTCTTCAGTTTTGGTAGCATCAGCCTAGGGGAGTTTGTAAGGATTACACTTAAAGGCTGATGCAACCAAAGAGCTCTCAGCATGCATATATGAAGTACAAAGAAGTTACTTAGGAAGTTTTGATATAATTCAGTGAATTATGCTAAATATCAAATCTTTTGAAGCCAAAGATGAAGTCTTCCGAAGCTTCAAAGACAAAGTCTTCCGAAGCCAAAGACTGATTTCTACAGAAGACAGAGAATACATGTTTTTTTGAATCACTTTTGATAAAAGCTTAACTACTTTTCGCTGCCACCTCTGAAGACTCACCAACTTATATGAGTTGGTGAAAAGGTCATACTTTTGTCAAAATGTAGATTAAGGTCTTGAGTTTGTAACTTTCTACTCTTGTACTTTTATCCTTTTTGTAATATATTAGGATGTGAGCTATGGCATGTCATAGTCACCGGTCAAAAGGCAATCTGCCTTTTGTCTCTACATTGATCTTGTTGTCTAGATTAGTGTTTTCAGCTGGACTGCAAAGTATGGCCGGTTGTAGGATGTAGTATAAAGTGTCTCAAGTACTTGTCATTTCATTTTAAGCTTTGTAACACTTTGAAGAACTTGAGAGCAATATACAACATTGTTGAAACCCATATTATCTTGTTCTTGTTCTGTTCTTTACTTGTGTTCTTTGTTTCATATTAAGCCGATTCCTTATTTGATCTGCTAAGTGTTCTAACTCTTCTAACATTGTGTAACTGTTGCATTGACCTCCCTTCACCTGTCCAGCACGCATGTAGATTCATATATGGGTCAAATGGTGGATATTGGGTTAATGATGGATAATGGTAAAATGATGTTGGATAATATAATATATGCATTAAGCTGCAAAGCTCATATGGGTCCAATGGTGGATATTGGTTAAGTAGCAGATTCATACACATGCAGCCATGTGCATTTAAGTCTAAAGAAGTTAATAAATTCCTTGTGAAACCATGTGAATTTGAGTCATGTGAAAGTATTTCCACTCAAATTACACTTAACCCATATCAAATTCTAAAAGTGCACGTGGCATATCAAATTGTAAAAAAAACAGTAAGGTCATGGTTAAAGTGTATATAGGTCATATATACTCCTATTTCACTCTAATTCCATTTGACCTATATGAAATTTTAAATATGCACATGACACATCAATTTGTAAAAACAAGCATTAGTAAGGTCAACTTGGTTAAAGTGCATCTAGATAATTGTACTCTAATTCCATTCTGATTCCATTTGACTCATCAAATTCCACTAAAAAACATTATGTTCAACATTCTAATTCCAGTCTAATTTTATTTGACCCATTTAACCCACAGAAAAGATTTATCAAGCCAGGAAAAGAATCAAATTACATTTACCCATTTGACCCATTCTACTAAAAAACAATCAAAAACACAGGAAGCTACCGGATGTAACCATGTTCATTAGTAATTTCAACCTATTTGACCCATAGAGAAGATTCATCAAGCCATGAAAAGCATGAAATTCCATTTGACCATTTGAAACATTCCATTAAAAAGACAGTTAAAAAAACATTCTAAAGAACAATAATCTGCCAGATACAGCCATATTCATTAGTAATTTTAACTCATTTGACCCACAGAGAAGATTCATCAAGCCATGAAAAGATTCAATTCCATTTTACCCATTCCACTAAAAAGATAGTAAAAGAACAATCTAAAAAACAAGATGATATTCCATTTGACCCATTTCACTAAAAAACAGTAAGTTAAGTACTTTTAAAAAACAACAAGCTACCCAGATGCAACTATATGCATTATGTAATTTCAACCCATTTAACCCACAAAAGAAGATTCACCAAGCCATGAAAATCATCTCGTATTACATTAACCATCAAAAGCATAAAGTTACTACAGACCATAAAAAAATAAACCATCCTATAAGCTTAAACTGTAATATATCATCTACATAACAATCAAATGAAAAGAAATAAAACATAACATCATGCAATTGAAGTTCCTTTCCTATTGCAACTCTTTTGTTATGACCCAACTTCTTGCATATTGAACCCACTGACGTAGTCCTTTCCTTGATAGCTTAGTCCATTTCCTTGATAGCTTCCCCCTCTATCCATAACATCATCTATTTTGACTTGTTCTTTCTCCTCTTTTTCTTAGGCCTCCAATAGGGGTATGGTGAAATGGTAGTGTTAGGGAAATAGAAATCTGTGATTTTGGCCATATATTCCTTCCGTTATAGGTCCAATAGTGGAATGAGTAAACTGCTCCATGTGTCTAGATAATAGCAGGGATTTACCCATGACTCTAGTGGACCTACATCCTAGCTATTAAATGTCATGTTCCAATTAACAACAACGCATGCTTGCAGGGTATTCCATTCAACTCCCACCTCCTACAACTACCTACCATCTCAATCACACAACAACATATTACTCACTCTAACCAGTTACTTGGTACTTTTGACTACTAGTCCATAAATAGTCAACTTGGTAGTTTTTTCCTTATACTATCCAACAAATTGGTTGCTTAGGTGTGAATGGGCCATTGCATTTTTGTATAACCTGGAGTACTTTACTATCCTTTTCATAAGGTATTCCCTACATATCCAAGGTGCTTAATATAGGTTTGTCCCTCCCTATAGTGGTCCTTGCATTAAGAACTTCACACATGTTAATAGCATATCTATTTATGCTCTCCCTAAAACAATCCAATTGGTGATTAGTAAGTTTGTTATGCATATCTTGTCAACTATTTAGAATAATTTTGTTATGTTATGAAAGAAAGTTACCTATGAAGTATGCTCTTGACCAATGTTGTGGTGGTATCTTTACCAACCAACTGTATGAATCATCATATGCTTTCTTTAGTTCCTCCATCTTAGCTTCAAATCCTGGAACAGTTGTTGATGTTGCACAATTCTACAAGATGTATTTGAAGCTTATAAAAAGAACCATAAACACAAAATCAGAATCAGGTTGTAACTATTGTAGAACAAACACATTACTAACAATGGAAATTTGAATTTTTGCTTATATTAAGGTCAGTTGCATTAACCTTTTCTCTCAATTGAAGCTTCATATTCTCATAGATATGTCTTAAACAAATCTATGCTCTATATATGGAAAAACAATGGAAAATACTGGAATAATACCTCGCAACAAGAACCAGATCCATGAATTTATGTTTTCGACTATTACAGAACAAACACACTAAAACTTGTAATTGCCTTGCTTGTATGAAATGAATGTGAAGTTTGAATTGATGCTAAAATCCAGATCATCTTAAATACATTGAAGGAACCATATCCATGAATTTTTGTTTTCAGCCTCTACAATGGCATAAGCAAGAAGATAGATGCCACTGTTAGGGTCAATTCCAACTTAGTTAACATCTGACCAGGATAAGGGCCCTTCATTAATGCTCCATCCAAGTCTAACAACTCCTTTTTATATGCCTTAAAGCCATCTTTCAAAGCTCTAAGAAAACATGTAAACTCTGTTGAATATTCTAGTCGGTGAATCTGGGTTAATTGCAGGCTCCGCTATAAACGTAATTGTTGTGCTTGGATTTGCACTGGGCACCTCTACAATATAACTCTCAACTTAGAAATTGTTCTTTATAGTCACCCCGAACTTGCATTGCGGCTTTCATTTTGATCGAATGCCTGTGCTTGGAAAGCCTAATTCATACTTCCTCTGTAACTGATCTTGAATAATTTTGGTTGAAACATTAGGGTATGACTCTATTTGACTCAAACCCAAGACTCCTGACCCATAAATGAAGAAGTGAATGCTTTTATAGATCTAGGTTGAAGACAAGTATGCTTTGATTTATAGGTTTTGACTATCCAAGTCTCATCTTCAGTTTGTGAGTCTTGATACATACAAGACCCAAGGATAATCACCTACTATTTTATTATATACCTAAAGTTATAAAAGTAAAGATATTCCTCCATGTATATATTTATTTCCAATAAAATGGTTAACCAATTAAGAATAAGTAGTGTTCATTCAAATTGAAAATCCAATAAAGGTTCAAGTTTGAGAAACAACATTCTAAATAAACTATATAGTAAAACTAATACATCATATCACAAAGTGATTGGACATTTCCTTTAACATGAGATAAATTAAAACAACTAATACACCTTTCGGTTTCTAAATGTAACGATACAATAATTATTTCTGACCAAAGATTATTAAAAACGCAACTCATAGTAAAATACTAGTAAAGATCTAATAAGAAACTCCTAAATTTTATGAGACCCGAAAACTAAAAAAAAATAATACAAGAAAAACATAATTTAACTACAGCACTAACATTATTATTAATTTAACATCCTTATATGAATTTATATGTGAAAAGTTTCATGTATTTGTTTATTTTAAAATTTTTTACACATGTGTAACTGGTAAAAACTTACGCATATATATGGCAAGCAAGACATGTGTAAAATTTTTAAATACATAAATTCATGTAAACTAAACATATAAGTTCATTAATAGTGTTATATTTAATAATAATAATAATAATAATATAATAATAATAATAATAATAATAATAATAATAATAATAATAATAATAATAATATAATAATGAGTAATTGTGGGATACGGTTACAGCCCATCTAAGGTGCTAATATGGGAGGTCGACCGCCGGGAACCCGTTAAGCCAAAAAGCCAAGAAGGCGTGGGGCGTTTAGGGTGAGACCGTACTGATCACATGTTAGCATCCTGGATAACGACTGTGTAAAATCACCAACGGTCCATTGTTTCTCTTGATCTTCTGCTCTTGTTTGCGTTTATGGTTTCTCCTCTTTTTCCATACAAGGTCCTGCCTTCTATGGTATCAGAACCATGGTATTCTGTGATGTATGAGTGTATGTTTCAACACTTATCTCTGATATTCAAATATGAATATTATAAAAACAGAAGATACTGTTAAAAACAGTATGGAGGAAGAATATGATATCCTCACAATTTAGATTTATTAATAAATGGACTATTCCAAAATTGATTACAAAACTAATTATAATAGGAACTTTTGAAAAATTGGGATTGAAACAATTGTTAAAACACTGAGGAAACATTTTCCTTAAATACTGATGAAATGATAATAAAATATTATCAAAAAGAGATTTACAAAAATATAAAAAAGATTATAAATTTATCCATATTGGTCTTGTGCAAATTGCATTTAAGCCTCTAACTTTAGAAGGCTTACCTGAAAGAAAAATAGATGAATTAAGAATAAACTCGGATAATATAGTTCGAGGAATTAGAAGAGATCGGAACTAACCGAATCAGAATAAATTTTGTTAATTATGAATACAAAAGAAAAATTAGATTTTACTCCGGGATCACCGATAGAGAGGAAATTTCTAAAGAATTTCTTCAACCCAAATGGGAATATTTAGAACATGGTTTTTCAAAAATTTTGAAAAAACAGACAAAGAATTTTTTAGAAAAAGTTTTACGATGAATTAAATGAGAAACAAGAGATATACCTTTTGTGCCATGGTTTATTGAAAAATATACTAATAGTATTATTTCTGTTATAGAAAGAAATTTTAATATTAATGGAAACATAGTAATCAAATGTTTTTCCCTCCTACTAATGGTTTTAAAATTGAAAAACAAGAAGAGGAAAGATACTATCAAGTTTTCAAAAACTTCTGGAAGGTGAAACCTTGCAGACGACTATTTCTCATATAAATGGTTAATAAAACAACAAAATTATTCAAATCTTTATTTAATAAATTGGAGAACAACTCCAGGATATTTCTAAAAAAAATGATAGAATATTATGCCATTTAAAAGAAAAATAAAGTATCATAATAAATGACGGATAAAAAATAAAGAGTCTATTGCGACTCCTAGCATTCAATTACCTCCTAAGTAACAGACTTCAAAATAAAGTCTGAAGAAATTTCAATGAAAACGTTGAATGATACGATTAATATTTTAAAAAATTTAAAGATAAGTACTTTATCAGATTTTGAAGATAGTCTAAAGAAAAAGATTATAAGCAGAAGATCAAGAGAAACAATGGAACGTTGGTGATTTTACACAGTCGTTATCCAGGATGCTAACATGTGCAGTACGGGTCTCACCCTAAACGCCCCACGCCTTCTTGGCTTTTTGGCTTAACGGTTCCCCGGCGGTCGACCTCCCATATTAGCACCTTCGATGGGCTGTAACCGTATCCCATAATTACTCTTAATTTTTTTACTTTCATCTGGGTTTTAAGATCTCTTTTTTATTATTATGATAATCTGTTGAGCATGGTGATGTTTCAACACTTATGTGTTTAGCCTCTTATTGAGGCAATCATACACAAATATAAATATAAATATAAATATAAGAAAAGAAAATTACCAGAAAAAGAGGCTTGGAACTTGAAAGCTTAAAACTTCAAATATTATTATTGAGAAATGTTTACAAGAGAGAGAGAGAGAGGTGGTTCTAAAAACCGGTGTCCCCTACTACTACTAAGCCCCCTTTATATAGAGGTTCTAACACCGCATATACAGCGAATATTCGCTTATAATGCGTATGACGCGTTTTGTATTACAAAGTCAAAAAGTAAATAGTAAAAGTTACAATAATGTAACAAACAAACAAAATTGTTTGTCGACCAATTATAAAGTTGAATTATTGGTTCTTCTTTTTTCTTTGTGGGGCCTATTGTGTCCTTTTGTTTTTGTCTTTTCTGGCGTATTAAACCGGACCGAAGTCTTCGTCTAATTCTGCCATCATTTTGGCATAGGCTTCATCATCCATAGAGTCATTTTCATCTTGACTGTCCTGGTATAACCGGGAGTCTTCTCTTCCATTTGTGAAGAACCTTGATTCTGTTCTTTTTGAAGATGATTCATCTTTTCTTTTGAAGTTCTTGGCTATATCCTTCTTAATCTTCTAGATAATATTTCATCATCTCTTGGTCACTTATATCATCTGTGCCTTTAATCATCTTGATTTTTCTAACAATGTGTGGGAATGGGCTTGGAGATTCCTCTGTTGCTTTATTTGCTGCTGCTTCTTATACAGATCAATTGTTTTCTGGATTGATCCAGAGTGTCCTGGCATTTAATTTTGCCATCTTCTTCTTTGTCCATCATTTTTCCAGAACTTAGTCATATAAGCTCTTTTTAAACAAAAAATGTTTTCACTGGTATAACCAGTTTCCGGAATCCATTTCCATATCCAGGGGATACTGAACTGGACAAAATAATGTAAAGAGGCCATTCCCTCTATAAAAAGTATTATTGTGTTGTGCCTCTATTAAGGCTGGAGAAAGTTCTACCATTGGGTATATAAATTTTTAAATTTATTAGATTCATTTATAAAAATATCAATAGATGGACCGTATGACTGCCACCATTGATAAAACCATGCTGGTATCTTGATTCATAATTTGTATGACAAATTTTTATGAACCATGAGTGTTTATGATTAGGGTTTTCATATAAGAATGCCCTTTGAAAAGCTTTACATAATCCCAATAGTTATATCTAATGGGAGTTTTTGTTTCAGGGTGTAAAAGTTCCCGTCTTTTAGGGGTGATGTCCCCCAAGTTTCCACAGATATGATCTGCTTAATAATATTTTACTAAAGCTATGAGCTTTATTATTCCCAGTATAATGGGTAATTTCACAGGATTCTGCTTTTAATATTTCTTCATAATATATTCGAGACTTATATGTCTCGTTGGGATAGTATCCCTGATCAAAATATCTCTTGACTATGAGCCAAGGTTGATCTTTCCATTTTTGATCTTTATGATCTAAAAGAAGTATGACTTCTTTATTGGGTGTATTAACCCATCCTTCATCCTCACTTTCATTAATGAGGGTTTTAGCATATGATGCTACTTCTTCTGGGTTATGTCCCTGAGAAGCTTTAAAGGCAAGAAATTCCTTTATTTCATCTTCATCAAGTATATTTGATGAAGTTGATGCATTCATTGATGCATTGTTAAAAGCTATAAGCTTTTTGTTACCCATTTGATGGATAACTCTGCCTGCTCCTCTTCCCCTATAAGAGGAAGTTCTTCCACGGCCTCTTCCCCTTTCCCAGGGGATCATTCCTGAAAACTTAAACATAAAGATTATTTATCCACAAGAAAGTATTATTTCTTTGTATTTTAAATCTTTAAGTTGTTTATTTAAAGATCGTATTCTATATTCAATTTGTTTAATAGCATAATCTTTAGCTTTTTCCGATATAAATGGAGTTTCTTTTATTTCTTGAATATTGTCATATGATCCTATTATTTGGATCTGAATATTAATTGTTTTTTCAATTATTTCAATCATTGCCATGCGCATAATTCCTCTTGAATGACTCATTAATTTAAATATTCCCTGGTAAGAAAATCATCTAGACTATTATCAGTTCCTTTCTTATAAATTATTTTAAAATCAAAAGGTGCGAGATGTGATTGCCATCTGGCAAACATCTGTTTAGAAACATCATGTTTAAAATGTTTATTAAACATATATTTAGCTGCATTGCAGTCAGTTTTAATTATAAATTTTTTGTTGAATAAATCATCCTGAAATTTTAAAACACATTTAACTATTGCAAGGATTTCTTTTGCAACAGTTGCATAATTTTCTGACTTTCATTCCATTTTCCAGAATGAAATCTAACAAGATATTCTTGTTTGTTAATTGGAGATACTTGTTTTAATATACCTCCATAGCCTATATCTGAGGCATCAGTTTCAACAATTTTTTCCCATTCTGGGTTTGTTATTGTTAAGCAAGGAAGGTTTTGAACCTTTTGCTTAATCTTTTGTACTGCTTTAGTATGATCGATAGACCATGGCTTAGGATTTTTCCTTAGCCTATCGTATAATAAAGCCGTATCTTCTGCTAAATTTTTATAATAAGGAAGAATATAGTTTAAACTTCCAAGAAATCTTTGTAATTGGGTTTTATCTAAAATCTCATCTGGGAATTTAGATGCAAATTCAATACTTCTATTGATCGGAATTATATTTCCTTGATCATATTATGACCTAAAAATCTGACTTTAGTTTGAAAAAGAGACATTTTGGTCTAGATATGACTAAACCATTCTTTAAAATTATATTTTGAATATCTCTAAGTGTTAAAATGAGTTTCAATATCCTTTGAAAATACAAGGATATCATCAATATAAACAATAATAAATTCACTATAAGGAATAAAAATGTCATTCATAATATTTTGGAATTCTGAGGGGCATTTTTTAATCCAAATGGCATAACATTCCATTCGTAATGCCCAACAGGTACTGTAAAAGCAGTTTTATACCTGTCCTTTTCTTCAATTTGTATTTGCCAGTATCCTGACTTTAAGTCAAATTTAGAAAATATATTTGACTCATACAATTTGTCTAATAAATCTTTCTTATTAGGTATAGGATACCTAATCCATTTTAAAACCTTATTTAAGGGTTATAATTGATAACCAATCTTGGTGTACCTCTTTCCTGTTCGGAAGTTTATTAACATAAAAAGCTGTACATGACCATGGAGACTTTGAATTTCTAATTAAATTCTTGTTTAAAAGAGATTTTATTTCTTGTTACATAATTCCATATTCGAATCATTTGACAAGGTCGAGCCTTGGTCGGAATCTGTCTTTCATTAAAATTTTCTCATATGGAAGTGAAACAATATGTTTCTTTTTATCCCAGAATGCATTGGATGATCACTACATATTTGTAACTAAATTGGTGTTTTATAAGTTTAATTTTTTCTTGTACTTTCGGGCTATTTATCTTTCTTGAAGATTTAAAGAAAATATTTCTTTCTGTAAAAAATCAATTTGATTTATCTTTGCTCTTAGCAATTCTTCTTTTAAATTGTTTAATGTTCTTGATCGTGGAAGAACTTCCTCTTATAGGGGAGAGGAGCAGGCAGAGTTATCCATCAAATGGGTAACAAAAAGCTTATAGCTTTTAACAATGCATCAATGAATGCATCAACTTCATCAAATATACTTGATGAAGATGAAATAAAGGATTTCTTGCCTTTAAAGCTTCTCAGGAACATACCCAGAAAAGTAGCATCATATGCTAAAACCCTCATTAATGAAAGTGAGGATGAAGGATGGGTAATACACCAATAAAGAAGTCATACTTCTTTTAGATCATAAAGATCAAAAATGGAAAGATCAACCTGGCTCATAGTCAAGAGATACTTTGATCAGGGATACTATCCCAACGAGACATATAAGTCTCGAAATATTATGAAGAAATATTAAAAGCAGAATCCTGCGAAATTACCCATTATACTGGATAATAAAGCTCATAGCTTTAGTAAAATTATTATTAAGCAGATCATATCTGTGGAAACTTGGGGGACATCACCCTAAAAGACAGGGAACTTTTTACACCCTGAAACAAAAACTCCCATAGATAACTATTGGGATATGTTAAAGCTTTTCAAAGGGCGTTCTTATATGAAAACCCAATCATAAACACTCATGGTTCATAAAATTTTGTCATACAAATTATGAATCAGAGATACCAGCATGGTTTTATCAATGGTGGCAGTCATACGGTCCATCTATTGATATTTTTATAAATGAATCTAATAATTTAAAAATTTATATACCCAATGGGTAGAACTTTCTCCAGCCTTAATAGAGGCACAACACAATAATACTTTATAGAGGGAATGGCCTCTTTACATTATTTTGTCCAGTTCAGTATCCCCTGGATATGGAAATGGATTCCGGAAACTGGTTATACCAGTGAAAACATTTTTTGTTTAAAAAAGAGCTTATATGACTAAGTTCTGGAAAAAAATGATGGACAAAGAAGAAGATGGCAAATAAATGCCAGGACACTCTGGATCAAATCCAGAAAACAATTGATCTGTATAAGAAGCAGCAGCAAATAAAGCAACAGAGGAATCTCCAAGCCCATTCCAACACATTGTTAGAAAAATCAAGATGATTAAAGGCACAGATGATATAAGTGACACCAGAGATGATGAAATATTATCTAGAAGAAGTTAAGAAGGATATAGCCAAGAACTTCAAAAGAAAAGATGAATCATCTTCAAAAAGAACAGAATTCAAGTTCTTCACAAATGGAAGGAAGAAACTCCCGGTTATACCAGGACAGTCAAGATGAAAATGAATCTATGGATGATGAAGCCTATGCCAAAATAATGGCAGAATTAGACGAAGAATTCGGTCCGTTAATACAACCAGAAAAGACAAAAAACAAAAGGACACAATAGGCCCCACAAAGAAGAAAAGAAGAACCAATAATTCAACTTTATAAGTGGTCGACAAACAATTTTGTTTGTTTGTTACTTATTGTAACTTTTACTATTTACTTTTTGACTTTGTAATACAAAACGCGTCATACGCATTATAAGCGAATATTCGCTGTAATATGCGGTGTTGAACCTCTATATAAAGGGGCTTAGTAGTTAGTAGGGGACACCGGTTTTTTAGAACACCCTCCTCTCTCTCTCTCTCTCTTGTAAACATTTCTCTATAATAATATTTGAAGTTTTAAGCTTTCAAGTTTCAAGCCTTCTTTTCTGGTAATTTTCTTTATTTATTTTATATTTATATTTTGTGTATGATTGCCTCAATAAGAGGCTAAAACATAAGTGTTGAACATCACCATGCTCAACAGATTATCATAATAATAAAAAAGAGATCTTAAAACCCAGATGAAAGTAAAAAAATTAAGAGTAATTGTGGGATCGGTTACAGCCCCTCTAAGGTGCTAAATGGGGTCGACCGCCGGGAACCCGTTAAGCCAAAAGCCAAGAAGCGTGGGGCGTTTAGGGTGAGACCCGTACTGATCACATGTTAGCATCCTGGATACAACTGTTTTAAAATCACCAACGTTCCATTGTTTCTCTTGATCTTCTACTCTTGTTTGCGTTTTGTGGTTTTCTCCTCTTTTTCCATACAAGGTCCTGCCTTCTATGTTCATTAATGAGGTTTTAGCATTGATGCTACTTCTTCTGGGTTATGTCCTGAGAAGCTTTAAAGGCAAATTCCTTTATTTCATCTCATCAAGTATATTTGATGAAGTTGATGCATTCATTGATGCATTGTTAAAGCTATAAGCTTTTGTTACCCATTTGATGGATAACTCTGCCTGCTCCTCTTCCCTATAAGAGGAAGTTCTTCCACGGCCTCTTCCCCTTTCCCAGGGGATCATTCCTGAAAACTTAAACATAAAGATATTTATCCACAAGAAAGTATTATTTCTTTGTATTTTAAATCTTTAAGTTGTTTATTTAAAGATCGTATTCTATATTCAATTGTTTAATAGCATAATCTTTAGCTTTTTCCGATATAAATGGAGTTTCTTTTATTTCTTGAATATTGTCATATGATCCTATTATTTGGAGTCTGAATATTAATGTTTTTTTTCAATAATTTCAATCATCGCCATACGCATAATTCCTCTTGAATGGTCATCTCATTTAAATATTCTCTGGTAAGAAATCAGGTAGACTGTTATCAGTCCCCTTTTATAAATAATTTCAAAATCAAATGGCGCAAGATGTGATTGCCATCTGGCAAACATTTGCTTAGAAACATCATGTTTAAAATCTTTATTAAACATATATTTAGCTGCATTGCAGTCAGTTTTAATTATAAATTTTTGTTGAATAAATCATCCTGAAATTTAAAACACATTTAAATATTGCAAGAATCTCTTTTGCAACAGTTGCATAATTCTTTGACTTTCATTCCATTTTCCAGAATGAAATCTAACAAGATATTCTTGTTTGTAATTGGAGATACTTGTTTTAATATACCTCCATAGCCTATATCTGAGGCATCAGTTTCAAACATTTTTTTCCCATTCTAGGTTTGTTATTGTTAGCAAGGAAGGTTTTGAACCTTTTGCTTAATCTTTTGTACTGCTTTAGTATGATCGATAGACATGGCTTAGGATTTTTCCTTAGCCTATCGTATAATAAAGCCGTATCTTCTACTAAATTTTTATAATAAGGAAGAATATAGTTTAAACTTCCAAGAATCTTTGTAATTGGGTTTTATCTAAAATCTCATCTGGGAATTTAGATGCAAATTAATACTTCTATTTATTGGATTATATTTCCTTGATTAAATTATGACCTAAAAATCTGATTTTAGTTTGGAAAAGACATTTTGGTCTAGATATAACTAAACCATTTTTAAAATTATATTTTTGAATATCTCTAATGTTTAAAATGAGTTTCAATATCCTTTGAAAATACAAGGATATCATCAAGTAAACAATAATAAATTCACTATAGGAATGAAAATATCATTCATGATATTTTGAAATTCTGAAGGGGCATTTTTTAATCCAATGGCATAACATTCCATTCGTAATGCCCAACAGGTACTGTAAAAAGCAGTTTTATACCTGTCTTTTTCTTCAATTGATTTATCTTGCTCTTAGCAATTCTTCTTTTAAATTGTTAATGTCCTTGATATTGGATTAGAAATGAATTTAAAAACAATTTCTTTTCCTTCATACTTATCAGTTTATTCCAGTACCTCTACATTTTTTAAAGGAAATATTTATCAAAGAAAGGGCTTCCAAGTATAACTTGGTTACCTAATTTTTTACCAATACAAAACTTGTACTAATACCAGTATTATTTTGACAGATAAAAGCTTGAGAGATTTTATATTACCTCTAATTTTCCTTTCCCGCATGGCTGAGTATGCGTAGTTTTTATGATAATATTTTGTAGGAATTAATCCTTCCTGTATACAATTTAGATCTGCACCACTATCAAAAGAGTTGCAACTACTTCTATTAGGAAATCATTACCTATTAGTAATTTAATTTTTTCCATGCCATTTTTGAGAAGTAATAATTTCTCTTATATTTTTCAAATATAATTCTGATTCTTCTATTGGTTGTATATTTAATTTATCTTTTTTAGACATATTTCTATTGTCTAATTCTTTATTATTTTGTTGTAAAATCTTTATATCAGATTTTAAATTATCAATTTCTCTTTTAAATTGTTGTATATCAACGGGGTTTTTATCTTTATTTCTCTGATTTATTGAATTTTTAATTCAGCCAGAGAAAACGGTTTTTAATTCTTTAGAATTTGAACAAGAGTACCTTCCTTCTTGTTTTTTCCATAAATGAGAGATTATTTCTCTTTGATTTGTGATCATCAATCACTACCACTTTTAATAAGTCAGTATTTAACTTGTTAAAACATTTATCTCCATATTTTGGAATTGGTGAAATTATTTTATAAATGTTTTCTTCTCTTCTCCTGAAGTATCATTAAACAGTTGTTTTTACAACAGTTTTTCTTCTTCAGAGGAAGAGTATAGACTTTCATTTTCTAAAATATTTACATCTTCATTAGAAGATGATCAGATTCGGTATCTGATTCTAAAAAGTATCTTTGAGATTGATTTTTTAAATCTTCATCTTCTAGCTTATTAGCTTTTTCCTAACCCAAGCAGGTTTCTGCTGTGTGACCTATTTTTCCACATTTTTTACATATTAATTTTGACCTATAAGTCTTATACGAAGGCTTTTTCTTCATATTTTGAATTCTTTTATTTTCCTATCTTCCCTTTTCCTTTTTCTTTTTGATGTTGGTAGGGATTAGATTCTTAATTTTCCTAGTATTTTTGAGGTTCCTTCTATAAACCAAATTGACTACAGATTCACCTAATTGTTTCTTTTCATTAAAGAATGTTTTTTATTTGTTGGTTTTAATTTAATTTCATTACATAAATTTAAACCTTCTTGAATACAAGTTCCTATTAACTTGCCGTAAGTATAATCATCATAATTTATACTTATTCCTCCTTTTCTTAGGTTATTCCTAACTCTTTCTGCAAATAAATACGGAAGCCATCTACGAATTTTGACTTCCAATGTGAGCTATTAGACTCAGGGAGTTCCATAACTCTACTTAAGAAAGTGTCTTGATACCACCTGAAGATGTTAGGGTTCTACACTTAAGATTTTGTAGAAGAGTCCTAATATTCTCTGAATTATCAGACCTCTGCCTGTAAAGTGTTCTATAATATTGACTATTAAAGTATAACTGAGTTGTTTTCAACAACACCATTGTCCTCTTTTGTACTATTGAGGATCTCTGTCTATCTGAATCTGATAGATAATTATCCACCAACCTTTAAGTTGCCCTGTAAAACCTGATATAATCATCTGAGCTATTGTATAGCACTATTTGTCAAAACAATAATTATGTATAGCACTATTTGTCAAAACAATAAGAATACAGTATAGCAATATTTGTCAAAAAAATTGTCAAAACCTGATAGATAATTATCCCACCAACCTTAAGATAATTATCCCACCAACCCAGACTTTATGTATAGCACTATTTGTCAAAACAATAAGAATACAGTTAAGACAATAGCTCAGATGATTATATCAGGTTTTACAGGCCAACTTAAAGGTTGGTGGGATAATTATCTATCAGATTCAGATAGACAGGAGATCCTCAATAGTACAAAAGAGGACAATGGTGTTGTTGAAAACAACTCAGTTTATACTTTAATAGTCAATATTATAGAACACTTTACAGGCAGATGGTCTGATAATTCAGAGAATATTAGGACTCTTCTACAAAATCTTAAGTGTAGAACCCTAACATCTTTCAGGTGGTATAAAGACACTTTCTTAAGTAGAGTTATGGAACTCCCTGAGTCTAATAGCTCACATTGGAAGTCAAAATTCGTAGATGGTCTTCCGTATTATTTGCAGAAAGAGTTAGGAATAACCTAAGAAAAGGAGGAATAAGTATAAATTATGATGATTATACTTACGGCAAGTTAATAGGAACTTGTATTCAAGAAGGTTTAAATTTATGTAATGAAATTAAATTAAACCAACAAATTAAAAAACATTCTTAAATGAAAAGAAACAATTAGGTGAATTCTGTAGTCAATTGGTATAGAAGGAACCTCAAAAAATACTAGAAAATTAAGAAATCTAATCCCTACCAACATCAAAAAAGGAAAAGGAAAAGGGAAGATAGGAAAAATAAAAGAATTCAAAAATATGAAGAAAATAAGCCTTCGTATAAGACTTATAGGTCAAAATAATATGTAAAAAATGTGGAAAAATAGGTCACACAGCAAAAACTTGCTGGGTTAGAAAAAGCTAATAAGCTAGAAGATGAAGATTTAAAAAATCAAATCTCAAAGATACTTTTAGAATCAGATACGAATCTGATCAATCTTCTAATGAAGATTTAAATATTTAGAAAATGAAAGTCTATACCTTCCTCTGAAGAAGAAAACTGTTGTAAAAACAACTGTTGTAATGATACTTCAGAGAAGAAGAAGAAAACATTTATAAATAATTTCACAATTCCAAAATATGGAGATAAATTTTTAACAAGTGAAATACTTGAATTATTAAAAGTGGTAGATGATCCACAAATCAAAGAGAAAATAATCTCTTCATTTATGGAAAAACAAGAAGAAGGTACTTCTTGTTCAAATCTTAAAGATCCAAAACCATTTTCTCTGGCTGAATTAAAAATTCAGTTAAACCAGAAAAATAAAGATAAAAAACCTGTTGATATACAACAATTAAAAGAGGAAATTGATAATTTAAAATCTGATATAAAGATTTTACAACAAAATAATAAAGAATTAGACAATAGAATAATATGTCTAGAAAAAGATAAATTAAATATACAACCAATAGAAGAATCAGAATTATATCTGAAAAATATAAGAGAATTATTACTTCTCAAAAATGGCATGGAAAAATTAAATTATAATAGGAAATGACTTCTTAATAGAAGTAGTCGCACTCTTTGATAGTGGTGCAGATTTAAATTGTATACAGGAAGGATTAATTCCTACAAAATATTATCATAAAACTACTCATACTCTCAGTCATGCTGGGAAAGGAAAATTAGAGGTAAATTATAAAATCCCTCAAGCTTTTATTTGTCAAAATAATACTTGTATTAGTACAAGTTTTGTATTGGTAAAAAATTAGGTAACCAAGTTATACTTGGAAGCCCTTTCTTTGACAAAATATTTCCTTTAAAAAATGTAGACCGTACTGGAATAACTGGTACGTATGAAGGAAAAGAAAATTTTTAAATTCATTTCTAATCCAATATCAAGAACATTAAACAATTTAAAAGAAGAATGCTAAGAGCAAAGATAAATCAAATTGATTTTTTACAAAAAAATATTTTCTTTAAATATTCAAGAAAGATTAAATAATCCGAAATTACAAGAAAAAAATTAAACTTATAGAACACCAATTTAGTTTACAAATATGTAGTGATCATCCCAATGCTTTCTGGGATAAAAAGAAACATATTGTTTCACTTCCATATGAAGAAAATTTAATGAAAGTCAGATTCCGACCAAGGCTCGACCTTGTCAAATGAATCCGAATATATGGAATTATGTAAACAAGAGATAAAATCTCTTTTAAACAAGAATTTAATTAGAAATTCAAAGTCTCCATGGTCATGTACAGCTTTTTATGTTAATAAACATTCCGAACAGGAAAGAGGTACACCCAGATTGGTTATTAATTATAAACCCTAAATAAGTTTTAAAATGGATTAGGTATCCTATACCTAATAAGAAAGATTTATTAGACAAATTATATGAGTCAAATATATTTTCTAAATTTGACTTAAAGTCAGGATACTGGCAAATACAATTGAAGAAAAAGACAGGTATAAAACTGCTTTTACAGTACCTGTTGGGCATTACGAATGGAATGTTATGCCATTTGGATTAAAAAATGCCCCCTCAGAATTCCAAAATATTATGAATGACATTTTTATTCCTTATAGTGAATTTATTATTGTTTATATTGATGATATCCTTGTATTTTCAAAGGATATTGAAACTCATTTTAAACACTTAGAGATATTCAAAAATATAATTTTAAAAAATGGTTTAGTTATATCTAGACCAAAAATGTCTCTTTTCAAACAAATAAAGTCAGATTTTTAGGTCATAATATTGATCAAGGAAATATAATTCCAATCAATAGAAGTATTGAATTTGCATCTAAATTCCCAGATGAGATTTTAGACAAAACCCAATTACAAAGATTTCTTGGAAGTTTAAACTATATTCTTCCTTATTATAAAAATTTAGCAGAAGATACGGCTTTATTATACGATAGGCTAAGGAAAAATCCTAAGCCATGGTCTATCGATCATACTAAAGCAGTACAAAAGATTAAGCAAAAGGTTCAAAACCTTCCTTGCTTAACAATAACAAACCCAGAATGGGAAAAAATTGTTGAAACTGATGCCTCAGATATAGGCTACGGAGGTATATTAAAACAAGTATCTCCAATTAACAAACAAGAATATCTTGTTAGATTTCATTCTGGAAAATGGAATGAAAGCCAGAAAAATTATGCAACTGTTGCAAAAGAAATCTTGCAATAGTTAAATGTGTTTTAAAATTCAAGATGATTTATTCAATAAGAAATTTATAATTAAAACTGACTGCAATGCAGCCAAATATATGTTTAATAAAGATTTTAAACATGATGTTCTAAGCAGATGTTTGCCAGATGGCAATCACATCTTGCGCCATTTGATTTTGAAATATTTATAAAAGGGGACTGATAACAGTCTACTGATTTCTTACCAGGGAATATTTAAATTAATGAGTCATTCAAGAGGAATTATGCGCATGGCGATGATTGAAATTATTGAAAAAACAATTAATATTCAGATCCAAATAATAGGATCATATGACAATATTCAAGAAATAAAAGAAACTCCATTTATATCGGAAAAAGCTAAAGATTATGCTATTAAACAAATGAATATAGAATACGATCTTTAAATAAACAACTTAAAGATTAAAATATAAAGAAATAATACTTTCTTGTGGATAAATAATCTTTATGTTTAAGTTTTAGGTATGATCCCCTGGGAAAGGGGAAGAGGCCGTGGAAGAATTCCTCTTATAGGGGAAGAGGAGCAGGCAGAGTTATCCATCAAATGGGTAACAAAAAGCTTATAGCTTTTAACAATGCATCAATGAATGCATCAACTTCATCAAATATACTTGATGAAGATGAAATAAAGGAATTTTTGCCTTTAAAGCTTCTCAGGGACATAACCCAGAAGAAGTAGCATCATATGCTAAAACCTCATTAATGAAAGTGAGGATGAAGGATGGGTTAATACACCAATAAAGAAGTCATACTTCTTTTAGATCATAAAGATCAAAAATGGAAAGATCAACCTTGGCTCATAGTCAAGAGATACTTTGATCAGGGATACTATCCCAACGAGACATATAAGTCTCGAATATATTATGAAGAAATATTAAAAGCAGAATCCTGCGAAATTACCCATTATACTGGGAATAATAAAGCTCATAGCTTTAGTAAAATTATTATTAAGCAGATCATATCTGTGGAAACTTGGGGGACATCACCCTAAAAGACAGGGAACTTTTACACCCTGAAACAAAAACTCCCATTAGATATAACTATTGGATTATGTTAAAGCTTTTCAAAGGGCGTTCTTATATGAAAACCCTAATCATAAACACTCATGGTTTATAAATTTGTCATACAAATTATGAATCAGAGATACCAGCATGGTTTTATCAATGGTGGCAGTCATACGGTCCATCTATTGATATTTTTATAAATGAATCTAATAAATTTAAAAATTTATATACCCAATGGGTAGAACTTTCTCCAGCCTTAATAGAGGCACAACACAATAATATTTTTATAGAGGGAATGGCCTCTTTACATTATTTTGTCCAGTTCAGTATCCCCTGGATATGGAAATGGATTCCGGAAACTGGTTATACCAGTGAAAACATTTTTGTTTAAAAAGAGCTTATATGACTAAGTTCTGGAAAAAAAATGATGGACAAAGAAGAAGATGGCAAAATTAAATGCCAGGACACTCTGGATCAAATCCAGAAAACAATTGATCTATATAAGAAGCAGCAGCATAAAGCAACAGAGGGAATCTCCAAGCCCTCCAACACATTGTTAGAAAAATCAAAATGATTAAAGGCACAGATGATATAAGTGACCAAGAGATGATGAAATATTATCTAGAAGAAGTTAAGAAGGATATAGCCAAGAACTTCAAAAGAAAAGATGAATCATCTTCAAAAAGAACAGAATCAAGTTCTTCACAAATGGAAGAAGAAGACTCCCAGTTATACCAGGACAGTCAAGATGAAAATGAATCTATGGATGATGAAGCCTATGCCAAAATGATGGCAGAATTAGACGAAGAATTCGGTCCGGTTATACAGACAAAAGAAAAGACAAAAACAAAAGGACACAATAGGCCCCACAAAGAAGAAAAGAAGAACCAATAATTCAACTTTATAAGTGGTCGACAAACAATTTTGTTTGTTTGTTACATTATTGTAACTTTTACTATTTACTTTTTGACTTGTAATACAAACGCGTCATACGCAATTATAAGCGAATATTCGCTGTAATATGCGGTGCTAGAACTCTATATAAAGGGGGCTTAGTAGTTAGTAGAGGACACCGGTTTTAGAACCACCTCTCTCTCTCTCTCTCTTGTAAACATTTCTCTATAATAATATTTGAAGTTTAAAGCTTTCAAGTTTCAAGCCTTCTTTTTCTGGTAATTTTCTTTATTTATATTTATATTTATATTTGTGTATGATTGCCTCAATAAGAGGCTAAACACATAAGTGTTGAAACATCACCATGCTCAACAGATTATCATAATAATAAAAAAGAGATCTTAAAACCCAGATGAAAGTAAAAAATTAAGAGTAATTGTGGGATACGGTTACAGCCCATCTAAGTGCTAATGTGGGCGGTCGACCGCGGGGAAACCGTTAAGCCAAAAAGCCAAGAAGGCGTGGGGCGTTTAGGGTGAGACCGTACTGATCACATGTTAGCATCCTGGATAACGACTGTGTAAAATCACCAACGTTCCATCGTTCTCTTGATCTTCTGCTCTTGTCTGAGTTATGGTTTTCTCCTCTTTTCCATACAAGGTCCTGCCTTCTATGGTATCAGAGCCATGGTATTATGTTTGTTGTATGGTGATGTTTCAACACTTATCTCTGATATTCAAATATGAATATTATAAAAAAGAAGATACTGTTAAAAACAGTATGGAGGAAGAATATGATATTCCTCACAATTTAGATTTATTAAATAAATGGACTATTCCAAAAATTGATTACAAACTAATTTATAAATTAGGAACTTTTGAAAAATTGGGATTAAACAAGTTGTTAAAACAACTGAGGAAACATTTCCTTAAACTGATGAAATGATAATAAAATATTATCAAAAAGAGATTTACAAAAATATAAAAAAGAATATAAATTTATTCATATAGGTTGTGCAAATTGCATTTAAGCCTTAACTTTAGAAGGCTTACCAGAAAGTTTTGTAGCAGCTCTTAGAGATGCTAGAAACTTAAATTGGAAACAATCCCTTATGGGAATTGTTCAATCTAGTCTGGCTCATGGTCCAGTCTATTTTAATGTTTATCCTAATTTACAATTATCATTGTCTGATGTCAATATTTTAGATGCTTTAACTTTGAATGTTAAAACGCATGGTTACAATTATGTACCAGGATCAGAGGTAATATGTATCTGTTAGAATTTATTATAAGCCTTTATTTACGCTTAATCCTCATTGTAAAATGGTAGATAAACCTTTAAATGAAACTATTCTAATAGAAACTAATTTTAGCAAAGCTAATATTACAACCAGAAGAAAAATAAAATGGGAAGAAATTAATTTTCCAGAAAACTGGCTACTAGATAAAGCTAGCCCATCTCAACAATATGTGGATAATAATCCTATAAATATATCACAAACTAATGAAGGGTCAGTTCAAATACAATTTGAAAATAATAAAATAAAATATGAACCCTCTTTGTCCAAATCAGTGTCATCACACTATTATATTTCTCCTGTAGATTACACAGTTAGAAGTCCTTCTAGGGCATCAACATCTAGGATCAGGGAAGAATTCCTGAAAGAAAAATAGATGAATTAAGAATAAACTCGGATAATATAGTTCGAGGAATTAGAATAGATCCGGAACTAACCGAATCAGAAATAAATTTTGTATAATTATGAATACAAAAGAAAAATTAGATTTTACTCGGGATCACCGGTAAGAGAAGAAATTTCTAAAGAATTTCTTCAACCCAAATGGGAATTATTTAGAACATGGTTTTTCAAAAATTTTGAAAAAACAGACAAAAATTTTTTAGAAAAGAATTTTATAATGAATTAAATGAGAAACAAGAGATCATACCTTTTGTTCCATGGTTTATTGAAAAATATACTAATAGTATTATTTCTGTTATAGAAAGAAATTTTAATAAATGGAAACATAGTATCAAATGTTTTCCCTCCTACTAATGGTTTTAAAATTGAAAAACAAGGAGAGGAAAGATACTATCAAGCTTTTCAAAAACTTCTGGAAGGTGAAACCTTGCAGACGACTATTTCTCATATAAATGGTTTAATAAAACAACAAAATTATTCAAATCTTTATTTAATAATAATTGGAGAACAACTCCAGGATATTTCTAAAAAAATGGATAAAATATTATGCCATTTAAAAGAAAAACAAAGTATCATAATAAATGATCAGATAAAAAATAAAGAGTCTATTGCGACTCCTAGCATTCAATTACCTCCTAAGGTAACAGACTTCAAAATAAAGTCTGAAGAAATTTCAATGCAAACGTTAAATGATACAATTAATATTTTAAAAAATTTAAAGATAATACATTATCAGATTTTGAAGATAGTCTAAAAGAAGAAGATTATAAGCAAAAGATCAATGATGAGATCATGAAGTTATCTAAGTTTGCTGATAAGCCAACTCAGAGGATGTATTATTATCCTAGGCCTACTCCACAGGATGTTCTAATAGAAGAACAGGAATACGTAATTAGTAATTCGTATAGTGGAAAAATGATCTATGAATGGAACATAGATGGTCAAACAGAAGGACAGATTTATAATACTGTCCATAGGATGCTTATGTATAGCACTATTTGTCAAAACAATAAGAATACAGTTAAGACAATAGCTCAGATGATTATATCAGGTTTTACAGGCCAACTTAAAGGTTGGTGGGATAATTATCTATCAGATTCAGATAGACAGGAGATCCTCAATAGTACAAAAGAGGACAATGGTGTTGTTGAAAACAACTCAGTTTATACTTTAATAGTCAATATTATAGAACACTTTACAGGCAGATGGTCTGATAATTCAGAGAATATTAGGACTCTTCTACAAAATCTTAAGTGTAGAACCCTAACATCTTTTAGGTGGTATAAAGACACTTTCTTAAGTAGAGTTATGGAACTCCCTGAGTCTAATAGCTCACATTGGAAGTCAAAATTCGTAGATGGTCTTCCATATTTATTTGCAGAAAGAGTTAGGAATAACCTAAGAAAAGGAGGAATAAGTATAAATTATGATGATTATACTTACGGCAAGTTAATAGGAACTTGTATTCAAGAAGGTTTAAATTTATGTAATGAAATTAAATTAAACCAACAAATTAAAAAACATTCTTTAAATGAAAGAAACAATTAGGTGAATTCTGTAGTCAATTTGGTATAGAAGGAACCTCAAATAATACTAAGAAAATTAAGAAATCTAATCCCTACCAACATCAAAAAGAAAAAGGAAAAGGGAAGATAGAAAAATAAAAAAAATTCAAAAATACGAGGAAATAAGCCTCGTATATAAGACTTATAGGTCAAAATTAATCTGTAAGAAATGTGGAAAAATAGGTCACACAGCAAAAACTTGCTGGGTTAGGAAAAAAGCTTAATAAGCTAGAAGATGAAGATTTAAAAAATCAAATCTCAAAAATACTTTTAGAATCAGATACCGAATCTGATCAATCTTCTAATGAAGATTTAAATATTTTAGAAAATGAAAGTCTATACTCTTCCTCTGAAGAAGAAAACTGTTGTAAAAACAACTGTTGTAATAATACTTCAGAAGAAGAAGAAGAAAATATTTATAAAATAATTCACAATTCAAAATATGGAAATAAATGTTTTAACAAGTGAAATACTGAATTATTAAAAGTGGTAGATGATCCACAAATTAAAGAGAAAATAATCTCTTCATTTATGGGAAAAACAAGAAGAAGTCCTTCTTGTTCAAATCTAAAGATCCAAACCATTTTCTCTGGCTGAATTAAAAATTCAATTAAACCAGAGAAATAAAGATAAAAAACCGTTGATATACAACAATTAAAAGAGAAATTGATAATTTAAAATCAGAATAAAAATTTTACAACAAAATAATAAAGAATTAGACAATAGAATAATATGTCTAGAAAAATAAATTAAATATACAACCAATAGAAGAATCAGAATTATATCTGAAAAATATAAGAGAAATTATTACTTCTCAAAAATGGCATGGAAAAATTAAATTACTAATAGGTAATGATTTCTAATAGAAGTAGTTGCACTCTTTGATAGTGGTGCAGATTTAAATTGTATACAGGAAGGATTAATTCCTACAAAATATTATCATAAAACTACACATACTCTCAGCATGCTGGGAAAGGAAAATTAGAGGTAAATTATAAAATCCCTCAAGCTTTTATTTGTCCAAATAATACTTGTATTAGTACAAGTTTTGTATTGGTAAAAAAATTGGTAACCAAGTTATACTTGGAAGCCCTTTCTTTGATAAAATATTTCCTTTAAAAAATGTAGACCGTACTGGAATAACTGGTACGTATGAAGGAAAAGAAATTATTTTTAAATTCATTTCTAATCCAATATCAAGAACATTAAACAATTTAAAAGAAGAATTGCTAAGAGCAAAGATAAATCAAATTGATTTTTACAAAAAGAAATATTTTCTTTAAATATTCAAGAAAAATTAAATAATCCGAAATTACAAGAAAAAATAAACTTATAGAACACCAATTTAGTTTACAAAGATGTAGTGATGATCATCCCAATGCTTTCTGGGATAGAAAGAAACATATTGTTTCACTTCCATATGAAGAAAATTTTAATGAAAGTCAGATTCCGACCAAGGCTCGACCTTGTCAAATGAATTCTGAATATATGGAATTATGTAAACAAGAGATAAAATCTCTTTTAAACAAGAATTTAATTAGAAATTCAAAGTCTCCATGGTCATGTACAGCTTTTTATGTTAATAAACATTCCGAACAGGAAAGAGGGTACACCAAGATTGGTTATTAATTAAACCCTAAATAAGGTTTTAAAATGGATTAGGTATCCTATACCTAATAAAAAAGATTTATTAGACAAATTATATGAGTCAAATATATTTTCTAAATTTGACTTAAAGTCAGGATACTGGCAAATACAAATTGAAGAAAAAGACAGGTAAAAACTGCTTTTACAGTACCTGTTGGGCATTACGAATGGAATGTTATGCCATTTGGATTAAAAAATGCCCCTCAGAATTTCAAAATATTATGAATGACATTTTATTCCTTATAGTGAATTATTATTGTTTATATTGATGATATCCTTGTATTTTCAAAGGATATTGAAACTCATTTTAAACATTTAGAGATATTCAAAAATATAATTTTAAAGAATGGTTTAGTTATATCTAGACCAAAAATGTCTCTTTTTAAACTAAAGTCAGATTTTTAGGTCATAATATTGATCAAGGAAATATAATTCCGATCAATAGAAGTATTGAATTTGCATCTAAATTCCCAGATGAGATTTTAGACAAAACCCAATTACAAAGATTTCTTGGAAGTTTAAACTATATTCTTCCTTATTATAAAAATTAAGATAGCAGAAGATACGGCTTTATTATACGATAGGCTAAGGAAGAATCCTAAGCCATGGTCTATCGATCATACTAAAGCAGTACAAAAGATTAAGCAAAAGGTTCAAAACCTTCCTTGCTTAACAATAACAAACCAGAATGGGAAAAAATTGTTGAAACTGATGCCTCAGATATAGGCTACGGAGGTATATTAAAACAAGTATCTCCAATTAACAAACAAGAATATCTTGTTAGATTTCATTCTGGAAAATGGAATGAAAGTCAAAAGAATTATGCAACTGTTGCAAAAGAGATTCTTGCAATAGTTAAATGTGTTTAAAATTTCAAGATGATTTATTCAACAAAAAATTTATAATTAAAACTGACTGCAATGCAGCTAAATATATGTTTAATAAAGATTTTAAACATGATGTTTCTAAGCAGATGTTTGCCAGATGGCAATCACATCTCGCGCCTTTGATTTTGAAATAATTATAAAAAGGAACTGATAATAGTTCCTGATTTTCTTACCAGGGAATATTTAAATTAATGAGTCATTCAAGAGGAATTATGCGCATGGCGATGGATTGAAATTATTGAAAAAACAATTAATATTCAGATCCATAATAGGATCATATGACAATATTCAGAGAAATAAAGAAACTCCATTATATCGGAAAAGCTAAAGATTATGCTATTAAACAAATCAAATATAGAATACGATCTTTAAATAAACAACTTAAAGATTTAAAATAAAGAAATAATACTTTCTTGTGGATAAATAATCTTTATGTTTAAGTTTCAGGTATGATCCCTGGGAAAGGGGAAGAGGCCGTGGAAGATCTTCCTCTTATAGGGGAAGAGGAGCAGGCAGAGTTATCCATCAAATGGGTAACAAAAAGCTTATAGCTTTTAACAATGCATCAATGAATGCATCAACTTCATCAAATATACTTGATGAAGATGAAATAAAGGAATTTCTTGCCTTTAAGCTTCTCAGGGACATAACCCAGAAGAAGTAGCATCATATGCTAAAACCCTCATTAATGAAAGTGAGGATGAAGGATGGGTTAATACACCCAATAAAGAAGTCATACTTCTTTTAGATCATAAAGATCAAAAATGGAAAGATCAACCTTGGCTCATAGTCAAGAGATACTTTGATCAGGGATACTATCCCAACGAGACATATAAGTCTCGAATATATTATGAAGAAATATTAAAAGCAGAATCCTGCGAAATTACTCATTACTGGGAATAATAAAGCTCATAGCTTTAGTAAAATTATTATTAAGCAGATCATATCTGTGGAAACTTGGGGGACATCACCCTAAAAGACAGGGAACTTTTACACCTGAAACAAAAACTCCCATTAGATATAACTATTGGGATTATGTTAAAGCTTTTCAAAGGGCGTTCTTATATGAAAACCCTAATCATAAACACTCATGGTTCATAAAAATTTGTCATACAAATTATGAATCAGAAGATACCAGCATGGTTTTATCAATGGTGGCAGTCATACGGTCCATCTATTGATATTTTTAAATGAATCTATAAATTTAAAAATTTATATACCCAATGGGGTAGAACTTTCTCCAGCCTTAATAGAGGCACAACACAATAATATTTTTATAGAGGGAATGGCCTCTTTACATTATTTGTCCAGTTCAGTATCCCTGGATATGGAAATGGATTCCGGAAACTGGTTATACCAGTGAAAACATTTTTTGTTTAAAAAGAGCTTATATGACTAAGTTCTGGAAAAAATGATGGACAAAGAAGAAGATGGCAAAATTAAATGCCAGGACACTCTGGATCAAATCCAGAAAACAATTGATCTATATAAGAAGCAGCAGCAGATAAAGCAGCAGAGGGAATCTCCAAGCCCATTCCAACACATTGTTAGAAAAATCAAAATGATTAAAGGCACAGATGATATAAGTGACCAAGAGATGATGAAATATTATCTAGAAGAAGTTAAGAAGGATATAGCCAAGAACTTCAAAAGAAAAGATGAATCATCTTCAAAAAGAACAGAATCAAGTTCTTCACAAATGGAAGAAGAAGACTCCCAGTTATACCAGGACAGTCAAGATGAAAATGAATCATGGATGATGAAGCCTATGCCAAAATGATGGCAGAATTAGACGAAGAATTCGGTCCGGTTAATACACCAGAAAAGACAAAAAACAAAAGGACACAATAGGCCCCACAAAGAAGAAAGAAGAACCAATAATTCAACTTTATAAGTGGTCGACAAACAATTTTGTTTGTTTGTTACATTATTGTAACTTTTACTATTTACTTTTGACTTTGTAATACAAAACGCGTCATACGCAATTATGAGCGAATATTCGCTGTAATATGCGGTGCTAGAGCCTCTATATAAAGAGGCTTAGTAGTTAGTAGAAGACACGGTTTTTAGAACCACCTCTCTCTCTCTCTCTTGTAAAA
>JACCIY010001655.1:0-46956 GCA_025506505.1 Flaveria sonorensis
CTTTTTATATTTTGTTTACGCTTACTTTATGTAAGACTATACACAGTTATTGGTCTTATTAGCAACAAAATTACAAAAGAGTCGATGTTTTAAGTTTTAACAGTTAGAAAGTTATGGTTTTTATATTTATTTTACCACATATCTTCATGTATTTTTTTATTTAAAAACACCCCTTATATGTAACCCAACCAAAAGAAATGGTTTGATTTAGTTCAGTTTGATTTTTTTTAGCTTCCAACAATTTAGTTTAGTTATAAACGATAAAAAACTATTACTAACAATTTAGCTCACATTTAACTTAAAAAGTAAACATTGTCACAAAGTGTGATAATAAAGAAAATGTTATGTATTTTTTACCTCAGAACTCGGGAAGACAAACTATGAGGGTCGAGATAAATGACCCAAAGAATCTATCAAACGACCAAACAGAACAAAGAAAACCCGGAAGTGCAGCCCCATGAACACAAGCTCCAATGCTCCCAAACAACATTAACAAGAAATCACACTTATCGGCCGCGTAAAACAAGCCCGAAACGAAGCATTCTTCTCCGATGAACTTGAATCGGGTCGTAAGTCGGCTTTTGTTGATGGGATTGATCATCAGAATGTTGGTTTGACATGATCTCAACTTCTCTCATTGTGAAGATAATAGAAAAAAGAGATGATGATAAGAGAAAGAGAGATAAAGTTGTAATGACGAATATAATAAAAGTTAGTTTTCTCTCACATACATCATGAACAAGATGATATCACTTTCCCGCCAATAAATGATGGAGCTTTTAGGTGGCCAACTAACAAATCGGCTTTAGCATTTATTACAAGTTTAAATACCCAACAAGCTTAAAGAAAAGGATACCAAGAATAATTAAGCATGAGTAGCAAAGGTTCTAATCGTATCCAGGTGTGTAATATGATTTCTTTTTTGTATATCGAAGGTTCAAGTCCTAAGATGAATAATGATGTATAAGAAATTTATGTTTAAACATTGCTAGAGACAATATGGATTGGTGGGTAATGACATATTTTTAGTACGTAAAAGTGGAAGCGAGCCACTTTTAAAAACAATATATAATGTTTAATGTGTTTAAATATGATTAAAAATACAAATCTTTGCACACAACAGATTTTTTAGGAGGTTGTAGTATTAAAAGTAGACTTTTAAAACTCTAGTCTTGTGTAACGTCCCACTTGAAAAAGTTTGCTAGGTATTTTGATTTGATCCGTTGAAATGAAACAAAGTTCAGTTAATAAGTAAACTTGTCATTACAGAATTTAAACACCACCCTCACAATGTCTCAATTACTACAACTACTTCCTTGACTCTTTATGCCAATAATGTCATTCTATGGCTGAGGTTTAATCATCCAAATCAAAAACTAACAACTTGCAGCAAAAACTATAGCTCCATTTGAGCCATGGGCCACCATTTAACACAATGAAATTGAAAGCAAATGTTTTAAAACGTAATCGATTATCGAGCGAGTAGTTTTACTGGTTCACTTGTTGGACCGTACAATCGTACTAAAAAACCAAATGATGTAATCGGTTATCTTTAAAATATTCAAATAAATACTGTATTAGATAATACTTTAAAACAAGTATGTTTTTACATTGGTTAAAAATAAATTATTGTTATCTTAAAAAAAATAAGAGTAAATTACATTTTTCGTCCTTTAGTTTGTAACAAATTTCAGATTTCGTCCTTAAACTAAGAAAATTACAGTAAACATCCATTATGTTTAAAAAAGCTTGCACGTTTCGTCCTTTGCTCTAACGGGCGTTAATTTTGGTCGTTAAGTCAGGTCACGTGCCTGACACATGAGGGTAGTAGTTGGTCTTTTTACCTATTATTAAAAATCCACCCCACTCCATATATCTCTTTCTCCTCTCTACCCTCTCTTTCTTCCTACCCCACCCCACCCCACACCTCTCTTTCTCTCTACCTCTCTCTCTCTCTCTCTCTCTCTCTTCTCTCTCTATCTCTCTATATATATATATATATATATATATATATATATATATATATATATATATCTATATATCTTCAACACAAAAAAAACCGCCACCCTCCACCGCCACCACCCCGCCCACCGCCACCGCCATATCATCGGTTGCATACATTCGACCTTTTACCTAAACTTTAAACAATTTAGGAGGTTATGTAATTGTGTTAAGGAGATTTATTTGGTCCAATGGATGTTTCTTGGACCTTAGGAGCTGCACTGGTTGAAGATAAAGACTTATTGCTTAGTGACACTAACACTTCTAAGCTAGTTTAAATTAATTTGAGACTTAAGAGGATGGTATTTTCACCTCATTTTTTGTTTGGTTGTTCTGCTTTCCTTCTATTCATGATGTATCGTAGCCAGATTAAGCTACCACTGTTAGGAAGGAAGGTGTCATCTTTGCCATCTTACATCGGCCCCAAACGTCGGTTGCATACATTCGTCGGGGGGGTGGTGGTGAACAGGAGTAAACTAGTGGTAGGGTGGGGGTGAATAAACAAGTTGAAGAGGTAGGGATGGTGAAGACACAAGCACCGGAGACGACGGCGGAGGAGGCGACCACGTTGGAGGCGACGACGGAGGAGGCGATGAAATGGTGGTGTGTTCTGGCGGCGAAGCGGTGGCAGTGCGAAGCGGTGGCAGGTTTTGGCAGGCGGGTGACGGTGGTATGGCGGAAGAAAAAGAAGGGGTCTAGGGTTTTTGTTTTTGTGATCGATGATGATGGAAGATAATAACGACGGATGATGAAGATGGATGATAATGATGATGATGTTTATGGATGGTGATATGGACGTAGGGGCGGGGTAGTGGCGGTGGGCAGGCGGTGGCGGTGGGCAAGCGGTGGCGGTGGGCAGGTGGTGGCAGGGTGGTGGTGGTGGTGTTTCTTGTGTGTGAAAATAGAAAGAGAAAGAGAGGTGTGGGGGGGGGGTAGGGAGAAAGAGAGGTTAGAGAGAGAGAGAGAGATTTGTGGAGTGGTGTGGGTGGAGTGGGTTTTAATAATAAGGGTAAAAAGACCAAACTACCCTCATGTGCCAGGCACGTGACCTGACTTAACGATCAAATTTAACGCCCGTTAGAGGAAAGGACGAAACGTGCAAACTTTTTAAACAAAAGGATGTTACTGTAATTTCCTTAGTTTAGAAGGAAACCAGAAATTTGCTACAAAACTAAAGGACGAAAAGTGTAAATTACTCAAAAAATAAAGGAAAACCAAAATAATTAGAGTTAATTACACTTTTAGTTTTATAACAAATTTCAGGTTTCGTCCTTAAACTAAGGAAATTAAAGTAAACATCCTTTACGTTTAAAAAGCTTGCAATTCGTTTCGTCATTTCCTCTAACGAACGTTTAATTTTGTCCATTAAGTCAGATCATGTGCTATGCATGTAAGGGTAAGTTAGTTATTATACCTCTTAAATATTAAAACATTTAAAATAAACCTAAATAGAAAATCACCATCTCATATCATTGTCATCATCCTCCATCTTCATCATCATCAACAATCACCATCATCATCCACCTCATCATCCACAACCACTATCGTCATCCGCCATCATCCATTGCTAAATCCATCACCTTTCTTCTTCAGCCATATCACAATCGCCACACCACCATCGCACACTGTCCCTTCCCCTTCTTCATAAATCTATCACCATTAATTTGCAAATCCACACATCACACCACCTTCAACGCTCTCTTTCTCCTCCCCTTTCTCTCTCCCTTCTCTCTCTCTCTCCTATACACAGATCCATTGCCAAATCCACAAACCACATCACCATCAATTCACCCACCAGATCGATCGCCAAACCTACTAGATCCATCATATTCACATATGTTGTTTTGTGAAAAAACATTAGTACTGAAGTCAGGAATAAAGTTAAGGGGTTATTGGGTGGATAAATTTTGTAAAGAAAATTTGAAATCAACAATTTTAACCATTGAAACCAATAACTTTAAAGCTTTTTGAACCTGAATTTTATGGAGAAAACTTAAAATCCCCCATCTTCTTGATCTAAACAACTTCTCATCTCTCAAACCTTGAAAACCACTAACTTTTTGAGTTTTGTACCGCCATGGATCTACTTTATGGTAGATGGATCGGTGGTGGTGGTTGAATCGTCGCCGGAGAAGATGGGCGGGGTGGGTACTAGATAAAGAAGATGGAGGAATGAAAGAGATGGGATGATGAAGATGGTGGGTGTTGTTTTTTAGAGAGAAAAGATTAGAGAGAGAGAGAGAGAAAGTTGAGGGTGAATGGGGTGGGGTGGGGTGGGGTGAATAAAAAGACCAATTTACCCTCACATGCAAAGCATGTGATTTGACTTAACAGACAAAATTAACGTCCGTTAGAGGAAAGGACGAAACGTGCAAGTTTTTTTAAACGTAAAGGATGTTTACTGTAATTTCCTTAGTTTAAAGACGAAACCTGAAATTTACAACAAAACTAAAGGGGGGAAAAGTGTAATTTACTCAAATAATTAAGACGCGGCTATTTATAGGGTAAAGAGATTAAGGAGTTGAAAGAGTTCATGTGAAACATAAATTACATATTCTAGTTGGTAGAAAACACTGTCACTTGTATAAAAAAGGTTGTACAATATAAACCCAAATAGTAAGTTTAACAACATAAATCAATTAGTGAAGTCTTGAATAAATGACTAACACAAATGTTTTTTTTATCATTATCTTTTCTCCCATTCACTCACAATAACTTTTAAAAATATTAAACAATTTATAGAGGTTGAACAGTGTTTTCTCAAATATACAGATAAACAGTAAATTTTCTATCTCTCCCATTCACAACCATTTTCTGTAATTTAAGAAATACACTCACAATTATATGGGAAATGAGATGTGAATGCTATTACTAAGATATCCCCTATTAATTTGATTAATTCTGGCCTATAAGTTCCTGCATAGGCCAATATACATATGTTTTGCCCTCTTATACACCTGTATAGCACATTGTTACATGCCAGTATAGGCTCAAATCAACTCTTTCTACGCCTGTATATGCTTTTAAATGGTCTTATAATAAGAGCTCGGAGGTAATTTAAGTAAAATTATAGTTGAGGTATGTTTAACACAACCTATAATAAATGTGATGCTTTATAGGTCTGTATTGAAAGTGATGATTGATGTCTTTTTTCTTAGGGTTTTCTGTTCAAATGGACACCAAAGCACTTTGCATTGTACTAGAACGAAATTGAATCATCTGATTGGCCCTACAAAGAGACAAAACGTTAATTTTTTGGGATTTTGAGTGTGTAAGATACTAAAATTGCACTGCTTACAAATCACAGTTCAAACGTCTTGGTTATAAGTTTAGAATAAAACAAGGGACTCGGTTTTTGCTTAAGGGTTATACCAATAAACCGAGTTCTATAAAGTTATAACATAATCCCATCAACGTTGATTCTCGTAGGATGTTTCATAACATAACTAAAAGTACATCGATGTATTTTACATCACTACCATAAAAGTGAGTGTCGATATAAAAGTGAGTATCATTGACGGCAGGTACCATCGGCAATTACCCAGTAAGTGAATAGAAATAAAAAGTAAGTGTCGACAAATCAACTATGGTTAGAATAAACCAGAAAAAATAGACTATCTATCATCGATGGAAATATTGAATCGATCAAACACGATAACATCAATTTATGATGAACAAATCCACACAAGTTACTCTATTTAAAGTAAACATATTTCACTCCTAACCTAACTCATACCACTATTAAATACTCGAATAAATAATCAAACTCAATCATACCCTTATACAAACTTAACCAAGCAATTGATAAAACTAAAAATAATAATCATCTCATTTATCACTCAAGATTAAATCTTTGATTATTCCCCCTAATCTTGATTTATGCCGCTCATATTTTGAATCCCCAACAAAACCTGTAACCTTTACATTTATTCATTGTACTGTTTATTGCATCTTCTTTCTTTTGATCAAACCCTCAGTCACATAGACCATTATCTTCATTTGATCCACTTGATCTCCAAATCTCCATCTCGTTCATCAACGTCATGATAAAGATTATGATCAGCTCCTCGATAGCTCTTCTATCTATTGTCTTTTCTTTTATTCTTAGTCGTCTCAATTGCTTCTAACAATTTTCGTTATGATTCACATAGGTCACTTCCCTTCCGACTCATAATCCCACAACTTTATTTCTCCTGAATAGACTCACACGGATGCGTCGTTCCAATCACACAGATCATCGTCGTTTCAATCACACAGATCGTCTTCTTCTCTTGGTCTTCTTTGGCTCACACAAAACCATTCTCCCCGGCTTATTTAGAACCTTAGTCTTCTTGATTCACGTACAACCTTTCCTTTCTTAACTCACATAGAAAACCTCTTTGGTGGTTTTATTCATAATAAATTTGATGTTTATTGTGTTTGCTTGATCAAATATATCCAACAATCACGTAAGTTTAACTCCGGTCATTATTTGACATTCGTGCAACTATTTTCCAAATGATAATCTCTCAGTATTCCGTCATTAATTTAAAAATAAGATTTCAGATAATATTTCAGTGTAGACTTTTCAGTCGTTTTTGAAAAGTAGAGTTTACCAAAGCGAATAAAATTAAGTAAGAAACATGAAAATATATGCAAACTTTATGAGGGGAAGCTGGGTAGCCATATCTTGTGATAGCAAGTTGACTGTCCTGATATATGATATTTAATAGCACATGCTCATAATAAACATGCCTTTCTGGCCACACAGGCATGACAGATGCAACTATATGCCATTTTACCAATATTTTGAAGCTTAAAGCACACAAATGTTTAATCAAGCTTCACTCCATACATAGTAACTACTTTAAGCACTTTCATGTATACTTCAAAAACAAGAAGCTCACAATCATTACAACAGCTTGAAGAAGTGGGTCCGGTCACTATTAATAAAATCAGCATATATACTTAGAAAGTCAGGGAAAATGGAACAAAAGTATTGCTTATGTTTCCCCAACTTTAACAATACAAGTAGTTCAAGTTTAATGGATAAAGGGACGCTAATCTTTAGGTAGGTTTAGATAAATATAGTAAAATATTTAAAGAAAAATGGTAACATGTATAATCTGAAGAAAAATATGTATATAATTTCAGCAATGAAAAGTAATTATTTAATCCAATAAAAAAGATAGCAATTAAAGAATGAGAATTTCTTCCAAAGGTTTAAGGTTTCAAAAATAAGTTAAAAATGTTTAAAAAATCTATATTGTTATAATTATTATTTATTATAGTTATCAATAATTGTATAGATAGACTCTATTATAGATATGATTATCATGTTATTCAAGTGGTTGTTGGAGTTATGAAATGATTAAGTTTCCTACTCCTATAAATACCCCTATTCTATCTTATTTGTAAACACATCAATCAATAATATAAATATCTTTCTCACTATATTTCTGTCTCATATTGTTTTGCTATTAGGTTAGTTTTATAACATGTTATTAGCACGAATGTGCTCGTATCTTGAACCATCATCTGTTCACAATTGTCTACGTAACAATCAGTTGTTTGATTTAGATCGCTAACGACCGTCCACTACAGGTGCGTGAGTCATAATTTATGTTTTTCATTCTTGAATACTTTGTAGTCCTATTCACCAGCCCAGTTTTTTACTAGCTGCGATTTTCTGTTTTAGTTTACAACATCATAAACAACTTTAGTGATTCTAAAATCCGCTCGAGCCCACTATATATACATGTTTAGTCGACTTCAAAATTTTATTAACTGGGTGCAAACTTAAATTCTAAATACTTTCAAGCTCCTCCCATGTTTTCACCGAAATTACATATAACCCTTTTAAAGCATTTACATTGAATCTGATCCATTTAAACTTACATGTAACAATGTAAGCAATATCACCATATAAATTATTAACCATTAAATATTTTGATGGATCATATTATTCATAATATATGTTTCTTGTTTATTAGAAGCATTTTGATAAGTTTTTATGTTATTATATCTTTAGTTGATTAAATTCTAATTTTCCATGTCAATATTATCTTTGATATTATATTGTCAATTTAAATAATTATCATTATGGGAATTGGTAATCTTTTCTTTTAGTTATATTAAATTGTTTGAAGCATGTATTTAATGGTTTTGTTATGAGCTATAAAATAAAAATACAAAATATTAGTTGGAAAGGTTAAACGGATAGTTGTCGCAGTTGGATAATTTTAGGTGATAATTCTTGAGAACTCTCTTAACTAAGTTGAAATTTTGAATAGATAATAAAGTTGTGATGTGCTACAAATAATTGTTTAAATGAGTTTATGATTTAGAATATATGTCCTTTAATTAGCTGTTTTAATTGATTAGTTAATTCGAATTTAGTTTTTTTTTTTATCTTTTGAATCGGTTTAAATTTTGAATTTAAATAACTCGATAAACACCACTAGCAGTTATTAAACTCTTATTATTGAACTCAATTTTTTTCGTACACACAATACGTAGAGCAACTTTATAATCTTTTCTTTCATATCATAGTTTAATGGTCATTTATTTCTATAAAAATATTTATTATATGCGTGATAATCAAAAGTCATTAATATTCATATAATGTTAAAAACGCATGACTTAGTCATCTAGTAATATGACGTTTGCTCCTATAAAGATAGTGTGAGTTTTTACAAATACAAGTTAGGTGGAATTAAATGGTGAACAAAAAAAATATTGTTAGAAAAATATATAAGATCTAAACGCCTATTCTTGAAGCTATTATTATGATTAGCCATGCTCGTATTTAATTTTATTTTTAAGGAACTTCAAATATCTAGGTATTAAGTTATCAAAAGTAAATAAGCTAATTAGCCAATTGGTTTTTGAAATTTTCTTATAAGTTATTCATTGCAAAATCTATATAAAACAGTTATTTTCTCCGTCGTACAATTTGTAAATTTTATTATTGGTTTACAAAAGGTGACCAATAAGTCTTGAATGACTTCAACATGTAATTACTTTTCAATTGATGTTATGTGAAGAGAAGATTATTTATGAGATAAAGCTGGACAAAATAGTTTCTATTTATCATATCTCAAATATACGTCTCGGTATCAATATTATGAAATTGTTTGAAAGGATATCATGTTTGTGTATCCGAGAACATAATGGAAAAAACAATGAAACTTGTATGGTTATACTTCATTCCGTAAAGTGAATGTGATATATATCATCGTAAATGCTATGATTATAAAACTTCTAATGATGATCATAAAAATTAATAAGATTGATCACCATAGTAGCAAACTAAGGAACTGATTGTATGAGAGATTTGAAAGAATTTCATATCAATTAGTATGAGAAAATAATAAAAAGTCAAAAAGCTTTTATGACTCTACTTCATCCCTAAAGGAGTATGTTCTATAACGATACTATAAATTTCGTGATTAAGGACATAATAAAGAAATTCTATTAATGTCCACCATAAGTGATAAACAAAAAAGGGTGATTGTATGTGAAAAGGATAACAATATTATCCATGATAGTATTAGATAATAATATGTTGTTGTCTTATATTTTCTATATGCGTTATATTATACAAGCATAAATTTAAATAAAGCATATATGATTATTATCATGATCATGATTAATTAATTGGCATGACCGGTTAGACCACACCGAATTAATGATGATGTGAAAAATATTGAAGAATTGAAATACTCTTCGTCGTAATTAAGGAAACAATGTTTGCTCTCAAAGGAAGTTGATTAGTTTACTAATCAAAGTAGGGTATGATTCTCTTAGAATTCTGGAAGTTATAAATGATACATATATCCTAATGCGGATACCATTTATGTTTAAAATCGATGTATCATCTAAATGGTTATCAAATTCACAACTTGAAGTTGTATGTTTATGGCTTAGCTAATGAAGTAGCAAGCATATTATTCAAGATTATGATATTCTTTTTGGTAGAAATGGTGACTTTAGTTCACAAGATATTGATGATTATTAAAATAAGTATTGAACTTTCTATTGCTTAAGTTCATGCACAATTTGCTTTTGTTGAGATAATCACTCAACTGATTGCAAAGCCAATGATCATAAGAGCAAATGTTCAAGTTTGTGAACATGTTTTTGTACATACAAAAAGACTAATTCACATTAAACCAAGAAGTTGTAAGACTTTCTCCCTATTACAATCGGGTTTTGGTCAGAAACCAAATAGATCTCATTTGAATTGTTTGTTTTTGGTTTTGCGGTATATATTGCAATTGTTCCACCAGAACGCACAAAGATGAGAGTTTAAAAAAAGTTGGGAATATATCATGGGCATGCATAATATCTATAATTAAAATATAGAGCCATTACCAATAAATTTGTCTATGGCTCAATTAATTGGTTATGCATGTTGATTAATCAATATTTCTAACATTAGAGGAAGATAAAAAGTAGTTGGACTGTGAAAAGTTGTAATGCTCCAATTAAGATTTATATTGATAATGAGTCTATGGCACGTCTTAATCGTGATAGACTAATCGATTCCATGAATAAATCCTCAAAAAAAGGAGCAAGTATAAAGACGGTCAAGTCGAGGTGTGATATAAAGGTCTCCTACAGAGACAATAGACATGATTGTTCTAGATGAACATCAAATACATAAAAATAAAGAGATCTCAATAAATATATTATGTCTACAATGCATGGAATCGAAATAAAATCGACGTCGATAATACTTTATATGTAGCGCTTGAAATGATGAAAATAGATGAGGATCAAGAACTAAAATTTGCCTTTGAATAGAAATGTATAATGATTGACTAAAATGAACATACACAAATAAGGCAGAGTTGAATTTTCTAATATGTTGGTTATAAATGAGGTTTTTTGTGCGAATGAATTATTTGAGAAAAATTAGTGGTACAAGGAGTTTCGCAAAGACCTATAATTTATTATGAGGAGACGCATTCTTCTGGTGGATGTAATAACATCCCAACACTCCATTAGTCTGGGTACAAAGAGAGAATTGATATGCGTAGTACGAATGTCATGATTCACTTGACATTGAAACTTACATGAAACTCCATGAATGATTTAAACTGCTATAATCATGTAAAGTGAGTTCTCGAGAACACTAGTATTGTTATATACATATTTGGATCTGAATGCATTATGTTTATTGTATATGTTATTGCATTAAATATAACTTGAACTCCTCATGAGTTATGAAAAACAGTTGAGTCTTTAAAAGGTAATTAAAAATATTTAAAAATATAAATCTTATGCACCAATAAACACATACAAATGAAATTATATCAATTGATGATGATATCTTAAGAATCTATATACAAGAATGGTGTGATATTTATGTTGGAAGTTTATTTAATGAAATCTTTACATATGATACAAATATCATGTGTTAAAGGTGAAAAGTTTATGTGCCAAAATTCTTGATGATTGTATGCACATAAGTGATTAGTTAATACCAAATGAAGTTTGTGAATGATCGTAAATACCGAAAGCATTGACATCAAAACTTCAAGAAATGTGTTATGTAAGTGAATATGGATTAATAGTAAACGACTTGAATATGGATATAGTTCGTCCATGTGCTTTTATGAAAAGAACAACGTGAGGTACATAAGTATCATATGATATGTTGATGATATGATTGTATCTTTTCAATAGATTAAAAGAGTTCAAATTATTGAATGGATAATTTGAAATGAAAGATGAAGTTACAAATTTATGATTTGATATGTTGAAATAACATTTGTATTTTATCAGTCAATCAAACTACATCAAGAGGATGTTGAAATATTTAATATGGATTAAACTTGTTATTTTGTATACGTTAAAATGTTTTCCAATCATCATCATTTATCAAATAAATAAAAAAATTATTAATCTAGAAGTTTGTAGTTTATTGCATTTGATATATAATTGTTTCTTTCTACTTATACACGATTAGATATATTATTTATATCGTGTTTAATGAAGAGATAATAAACTATGGTGATTCAAGTATTTTAATATCTCCAAGGTATGAAAAACATGAGTTTATATTTACTAACATAACAAAATAAGTTTAGTTAGTATTGCAGCTATAGTTAATGTAACATAACATAATTGTGGATTTTGTGGCATTTATTTATAAAAAATGCAACGGCACTTTCAATAATGATCATACATTATTAATCAACTTTAGCAATTGAACATTAAAAGATCAATTGACGAATCATCGAGTTCATAGAAGATCGGCACTCATCACTTAAATAATGCATATACAAGTGAGGGGGAATATTATTTAAGTTGCATTCTTTTTTCCTTCACTAAGTTTTGTCCAATTGGGTTTTCTTAGTAAGGTTTTTAACGAGGCAACATAGCTCATGCAAACAGGGGGAGTTAATACGCGCTGCACTTTTTTTCCTTAGCTTTGGTTTTGTCCCACTGGATTTTCCCGACAAGGTTTTAACGAGACAATATCTTTTAGCGTATTAAGTTGATAACCAAAGGAGAGTGTTATAATTATTATTTATTATGGTTATCAACAATTATATAGATAGACTCTATTATAGATATGCTTATCATGTTATTCAAATGGTTGTTGGAGTTATGAAATGATTAAGTTTCCTACTCCTATAAATACCCCCTATTCTATCTTATTTGTAAACGCATCAATCAATAATATAAATCTCTCTCCCTCTATATTTTTATCTCATATTGTTTTGCTATTAGGCTAGTTTTAAACATATATGGCTTTTTACCATAGAAGATAACAAGGTTTATTAGTTATAAAAGATTTTTAAATTATTGTAAATAAGATGGATTAAAAAACAACGTTTCAAAGTTAAAAGGAAATCAAGATGTAAGAGCATTCACATCTCATTTCTCATATTATTATGAGTATGTTTCTTATATTATATAGAATTATTGTTGTGAGTGAAGTTAAAAGATTCATCTTTATATTTGGAAAGACACTGGTATTCTTATTAATTTTTTAATATTTTTTTGAAAATGATTTTCAATAAAGGAGAGATATAATGTAATGATAAATATATAAAAATATTATTTAATAATTAAAAATAAGAGAGAAAAAGCAATTATTTTTACTGTAATTATACGGATGATGATAATGAATATGATGTGAATGATTTAAAAGCATTCACATCTTGTAATCTATATTTGTGTGAGCGTATTTCTTATATTATATGAAATGTTTATAAGTGGATGAGAGAAAAATATTACGATCCGTATATTTTTAATATATACTTTTCAACCCCTATGCTTTTCTAATATTTTTGAAAGTAATTGCGAGTGAAGTGGTGACAAAAGATAATGATAAATAAATGAAAAATATTATTTAATTGAAAATAAAAAATAATTTTTAATGTTATTATAAGAATCAAATCAAATATCATGAGTTCTTTAAGAGCACTAAAATAAAGGGTACAACAAAGACCGATAATCTGAATAATAGAATCATAACCACCATAATCAACCACAACACTTTCGTTAAAACTCTTTGTATAATTGAGTTTTGTTGTTAACGGTTACATGTGTATAAATAATTGGATACATGTATAAACAACTGAACCAAACCACCGTCAAAACCCAACCTTTACATTTTACATGTTATAAATATATATAATTAGAATGATAACCCCGCGCGTTACTGCGGGTTTGTTGATACTTCTTGAAAATGATAATTCTTTATGAAAAAACATAAATAAGTTGTTTTATTATATTAAAAGAAATACATTATAAATATATTTTGGTTGAAAAAAATTAGCTTAAATGATATTAAATTATTAATTATTTATAAAAATTGAATATTTTAATAATAAATATATGTAACACCTGACCCCTCATACCATTACTATTGTCCGTTTTGCTCACGAGTAGTTTATAGATTTGTTTTTGGTTGCCCGGGTGAAAACTTCTCAGGGAAGTCACCCATCATTATATTGCTGTCACCTGAGCACGCTTAACTATGAAGCTCTCCTCTCATTCACAGCCAATACGCCCAAAACGCGTTAGTAATATTAGAGGTAGACATTAATTATGAACCCAGCATTTCTGTCCACGGTCGATGCAGGATTTATGTAGGGTGCCACAATCACCCCCCTTTGGACTCATCGTACTTGATAAGCCTGAGAACTCACAAGCCTCATTGAGGTTTGTCCCACCATCCCAAATGGCATAGGAGTGGCTCTGATACCATTCTATAACATTCGGACCCTAATACCACCAATATTATCCGCTTTGCCCACGATAAGCTCATAGATTTTCTTTTGGTTGCCTGAGTGAAAACTTTCCAATGGGGTCACCCATCCCTGGATTGCTATCAACCGAGCTCGCTTAACTATAAAGTTCTCCTCTCGTCTACAACCAATACACCCAAAACGCGTGGGTAATGACCAAACATTACTTATGAACCCAACATCTCTACTGTCTATAATTGATGCGGGATTTATGTACGGTGTCACAACATAAAACTAACATTTCTCTTCTACTTAAACTATTTGATCAGTTATATATTTTATACAAAAGTTTGTCAGGATTTATCAATTGAATCCTTTTTATTAGATTATACCTGACGTGCAAATGAAACTCCATTAATAGGCAAGTCAAACTTCTTTCAAATACATACCCAAACATTTAAAAGATATCTTAACATTCAAAATGTATTTATTACATATAATGAACAAACAAAATATTAACTAAGTAATAAAAGAATAATTAGAAAACATAAAATCAATTGAAACATGTTATCTAAGCTCAAACGTAATTCAAATTCAAATTGTTACTTGATTATCGAGTTAATTATATATTAGACTTGAGAAAAAAAAAACATATTAAAGAAATCAATGCAATGCCATGTCTATAAAAATTTTCTTGGTAACAAAAGTCATAAATCAAACATCGAATAACAGGGCACTTACGGGCTCACAACCAGGGGCAGACCCAACCTTTGTGGTTGAGGTTCGCCAGACCCCGATGAATTTTTTTTTTAATAATAGTGTATATGTTATATTTCCAACTGACCCCCAAGAAATTTTGACAACGACCCCAAGAAATTTTGACGACGACCCTATTGTATTTTTAATTATCAACGACCCTAAAATATAAAATTTAAAAGTTTTACAAATATAAACCGATAAGTTATAATAAAAATAACTAATATAAACTTATTATAAAATCATTTTGAACCATTAACCTTATGAGATTTAGCCCATCAAGTTATTACCAATAAGCTAATATCCTTAACTCCAAAGCCTAATTTTTATTACCCAATTGCTCAATAATCATAACCCACTAAATTAAAATAATATAAATGCAATCTCATTGGTTACATCAACCAAGCAACTACTTGAGAAGTTTCGATTAGAGGGTTTCAATTCATTTCTTGAGGAAGTTAACTCGTTTTGTGAAAACATGAACTTGAGATTGTAAACATGGATGATTACTACATAAACCCTAAAAAGCCAAGGCAAAAGACAAACATTACATATCGTCAATATTATGAGTACGATTGTTTCAAAACAGTACTAGACATGCAGATCCAAGAGTTTGGAAACCGTTTCAACGAGTTAACTTCTGACTTACTTATTTGTATGACTAGTTTGAGTCCGTGTGATAATTTTGTTGGGTTTGATATACCAAAGATACTACGATTTGCCTATATGTACCCCTATGATTTTAACGAAGATGATAAAAGAAGACTCAAGATTGAACTCTTGACTTACATTGATAATTTAAAAGAAGATACAAGATTTTACAACTTGAATGGTCTATCTACTCTTTTACAACTGATGGTTGCAACAAAAAAACATCTTTCCTTCATGTTGGTTTACCGTTTATTGAAGTTAGCTCTCATATTACCTATCGCTACGTCAAGTGTTGAAAGATGTTTTTCGGCAATGAAGTATGTGAAGTCCGATTTGCGTAATAGGATTGGAGATGAGAATTTGAGCGATAGTTGTATTTGTTATATTGAAAAAGACTTACTTCAAAATGTTTCACTAGATGATGTAATGAATAGATTTCAAAACATGAAAACTCATAGAGAACAACTTTAAAAATATTCTATTTATCTTATGTAATTTTGATGACTATTAAAGTACTTTGGTTATGTTATTTTGATATTTAACTTGACTTTATCTTTTAATGTGTGACCCGACCCGACTCGACCAAAAACAACACAACCCCAATCCTACCGAAACCGAAAGAATTTATTTTTTACTATAGCAAATGGACCCTCAAAGAAATAAGCCGACCCCCATCAAAAGAATTCCTGGGTCCGCCACTGCTCACAACCCTACTTTCTTCAACAAACAGAAGCGATCCTGATCACTAGACGAAATTGGCCCATCCAAACTTCGTCATCGTACCTGAGAAACTGATTCAGCCATACCAAGAAACCGAGCAAAGTTTCTGGTCACCGATCGAAGGTTTGGGTGGAGATGTGGCCGTATCGGAGTTTCATGTTCTACTCCCGGTCCATTTTTGTTTAAGATCGTTTTGAATCTAAGGTCATTTCAAATTTGAGAACTAAAATAGTTGGTGCAACTACTTTCCGTTCGAAGGATGGAGGTTACAACTTACAACGGCTAGCGACGGTAATAATTAAACAACATGGTGTGAGGACCAGATCGAAATTTAAAGAACTTTTGTTGTCAGTGTAAAACTTCTTTAATCCTCGGTACACACATACTAAAATAGTAATATGTATAATAACCAGACCAGTTTCGTTTCAAATTCACAAATTTTTTAAATTCACCTGGAATTTGATTGTATGTAAACTAATAGTGGTCAAATTGACCCTTTAATTAGATTAATAATGATATCATGCTATTTATGTTGATATAGTATTTAATTAGACGTGTATTGTATGATTATATATGTTTGCTTAAGATGTTGATCTTATTGGCTAATCGTAAATATTTTGAAACTAAAAAAATATAAAATAAATGCAAATCATGAATTAATTATCATATTATGAGTTCATAAATTTTATTTCATTATTAAATTATAATTTATGTTTTCTTTTGATTTGAGATTTATATTATTTCTACATGTAACTAAATATGACATATAATTTATGACATATCTTTTAAAGGATTAAGACAAACTAAAATTTATTTTTGAATAGTCACTTCACTAAACTATATTTATTATTGTTGATTATAATATTATATAACCAAAAAAAATATGTGACTTGATTTGTTTCTAGTTCATGTGATTTAAACAAATTATATATATTATTTATAATAGTGTGTTATATTTTTCATTATGAACACATTCTAGGACAATTAAAAATTAAATATTTTTGTTAGATATAAAATATATTAATATAGACGACGCCTAGTGTTTTTTGTATTGCAAGAATATCACAAATGCAATTTTATTAAGTAGATTATATCGATGGATATTACTTGCCTTTAGTTTTAAATTTGTCGTCAACATATTAGATAATGATAAAACGTGTGATTTAATAGTTGGTATTCTTAACATGTTATAAGAATATAACTTGTATGTATGGTGTTGAAAATCACATGATTTTAACTTTAAGGTATATGCATATTATGACGTATTGAATAAGAAAATAAAAGACTAACCTGAGTTTTGTTATTAGTCTCATAACTGTTTGTAAATATATTTTGCTTATACTAAGCAATCCACTATTTTATTGGAATAAATTGGTGTAAAGAAATGACATCTTATATATTATACTTCTAAAAACTCATTATAAACTTATAAAAGTTCAGAGATTTTGCAAAGATAAATGAGCATTACTCGATCATAACCGCATCTCAATTGATATATGATGAGGATATTATTTATGAGCAAAGGTTGAATAATACAATTTCCACATATACTCTCGTAGTGGTAATAATATTGAAAATTTAAAAACTACCATTAAAGTTGTATGATTCTAATCCATTCCTTGGCGCGAATGTGATTTAAATAATGATCTCATGATCAAGTAAGTAATTATAAGAAAATTGTAATGGTGATCATGTTAATAAGATCAACTATGTTAATAATAAAATTAATCACAAGAAGTGGCACACTAAAGAAGTGATTCTATAAATAAAATATAGAATATGCTTGAAATAATAGTACACTATTATCGTGTGTATTATACCGTGCATTAAACAAGCATGAGTAAAAGATATATGATCATAAACTAGAAGTTTTTGAATCATGAATACTTTATTGGTATGACCGGTTAGATCATCCCAAGTCAATAATGATGTGAAATGTATTAAGGAATCGGAGATTCTTCAAACTGATAAATTGTACATGTAATGTTTGTAAGAGTTATACTTAGAGGCTGATGCAACCAAAGTTCTCTCAGCATACACAACTAAAGTACATAGAAAGTTACTTCAGAAGATTTGATAAAACTCAATGAAATTCACCAAGTATCAAATCTTTCGAAGCCAAAATACCATTTCTTCCAAAGCCAAAGATTAAGTCTTCCGAAATCAAGAGACTAATTTCTTCCGAAGACAGAGAAGACATGCTTTCTCTGACATGCTTTTAACAAAAGCTGAACTACTTTCCGCTGCATTCTCTGAAGACTCGCCAACTTATACAAGTTGCTGATATGTCTATACTTTTGTCAACTACAGATTAAGGTCTTAAAGTCAGCAAATTTTTACTTGTACTTTTATCCTTTTTGTAATAGATAAGGATGTGAGCAATGGCATGTCATAGCCACTAGTCAAAAGACAATTTGCCTTTTGACCTTACATTGATCTTGTTGTCTGGATTAGTGTTCCAGCTAGCCTTCAAAGTATGACCGGCTGTAGTATGTATTATAAAGTATCTTAGGTACTAGTCCTTTTGACTAAGCTTTGTAACATTTGTAAAACACTTGAGAGCAATATACATAATTCATGGAAACCAATTACTTATGTTCTTATTATGTTCTTTACTTCTGTTCATTATTTCTTTTAACCGGTTCTCTATGTGATCTGTTAAGTGTCCTTGTTTCTCTCCAACTTTGTGAAACTGTTGTGTTACTCCCCTTCACCGATCCTTCAATTGGTATCAGAGCATTTTATGCTCTTGATTGTAAGATCTCACCATCTTTAATCCCTTCTGTTCCACAAAACACTTACCAACTCAAATGACAGCTCTCACTGAGGCTAACATGGAAACCGGTACCATGACAAAATCTCCACTGATCACTCCTGATGACTTTGATAGTTGGTGCCAATGAATGGAAGGGTTCATCAAGTCCCAAGACAGTAGGATGTGGAGATCTGTTGTCTCAGGACCTCACATAGCAAGCACCTCTTCAGCCATTGATCGAGGTGGGATGATTCTAAAGGAAGTGGCTGACTATTCTAAGGAAGATTGGAAGAAGATTAACATAGATCAGAAAGCCATGACCGCTCTCCAAACTACTCTTCCCAACTCTATATACAGAGGCTTTAAGAAGTGTAAAACTTTAAAAAAGCTCTAGGATGCACTGAAGCTTATGTATGAGGGGTATGATGAACCTAAAGAAAACAAGAAGGACTTCATGAAGCAGCAGTTTAAGAACTTTGCCTATAAATCAGGTGAAACTATGACTTAACAATACTTTAGGTATATTGAGATTGTAGATACTCTCATGGATGTTGGAGTTAAGCTTGAGAATAGGAATATTATGAGGAAGTTCATGTACTTTATTCCTAGACAATGTACTCACTAATGTGTGGCCACTAAGAGAACTAAAAACCTCTCCACCCTTACTCTCACAAAGCTGTATGGTATCATTAGTGGCTACCAGATGGAGATGAACATGCAAAATCCGTCAATCAGCTCTTCCAGCAATCAACAGAGTTTAGCCCTCCATGTGATTGAAAGGGATAGTAGAGAACCATAACATCATCTTATCTACTACCTTGATAAGTCATAAAAGGGCCCTTTCATCACCTTCCCCAAGACACCAAGGGAGAGCTACATCCAAGGAAGCCCATTCCAAGAGACAAGCTCATCTTAAGCCTTTGTGTCTGTTGATGAAAGTTGTGGCAACTTTCTCTTCACTCTTGAAGACTTGGATTGTATCCATCCTAATGACCTGGAATATATGGAGATATTCTAGCAAATGGTTTTTCTCACTCATAAAGCCAAGAAGTTCTACAAGAGAACCAGAAGAAAGTTTCCCAGCAATGTATCCAGTGGAAAGTTTAGACTGGATAAAAACAAAGTGAAATGTTACAACTGTAACTAAATGGGACACTTTTCAAGGGAGTGCAAGGCACCAAGGACTAATGGTGGCCAAGCATAATCCAGACCAAGCTACACTAATGTAGCTCCTAGATCCGAGAAGCCAAGCCAACCAAAACAACAAGCTGCTGTTGCTGTTGAAGGGAGGCTTTGACTAGAGCTTTTAGGTAGAGGATGCTTCTCCAAATCAAGCATTGATGGCTGACTATGAAGAAGCCAAGGTATTAGAATATCTTTGTACACCTGAATGTATTACTAAAGTAAACATGTATAGGTCCTATAACCTGGAAGTAAGATCCGACCTTGAGTCTTTGAATATTTTAAAAGCTGATTTCAAAAGAGCTGAAAATGACTATAAACTTAAAATAGAAGATTTAGAGAAAACAATTTCAACTCTTAAGCATGAGCACACAAATTACAGGAATCAAATCAAAGATCTCATTACCAAGTTAACTGAATGCCAGGCTAAGCTTATGATCAGCAAAGCCAGGGCAAAAAAGTGTGTTCTTGAAGAGAAAACCTTCAAGAACAACATATCCTCAACCATGCATGCAAGGATTTGTTTATCAGAAAAGGCAGGGATTGGGTTCAAGTGAGATAGCTCCTCCACACACATTACTATCTGTAAGATCTCCAAGGTGTGGAACTAGTCAAGATGAGCTGCCCTTCATTGAACCTATCCAAGAAGAGGATGAAGATGAAGAGTAGATAGTGAAGGATGAATCTATAGAGAGTGAGGAAGATCACCCTAAGAAAGGTCACTATCCTCCTAAAGAGAAGAAAGAATCAAGGATAGCCAAGTCAGCTAGGAAGAATTTGATCAGGGCAGCCAAAAGAAAAACAAAAAAAGCCTAAGAGATCAAGACCACTTTCAACTCTAAGCAAAAACAAGTCTTTATTTCTACTGGATTTGAAGTGGTGAAGACAGAATACTTAACTATAGACTCTAGTACCAGGGATCCTAGTTCAAGTTCAAACTGTCCTAGTCAAAAGAAAAAGGTTGATCAAATGTGCACCATTGTTGCACAGCCTGAACCATCCAATTCCAAGAGCAAACTTCACCTTTAAAGCCTGCTGCATCATCTATGAAGAAGAAAAAGAAAGTGGAAAGAGATCAAGGTCAACATTCTCCTCAAAAGAAGACCCTTAGAAGTATACCAGTTAAGTGCTACTCATTTTGCTAAGGATTGCATCTATAATCCCAAGAGTACCATCCACATGAACAACAAGAAGACTTCTGAGAGGAAGAAGAAGACGACAGCTTCAGAAAAGAAAATCACTTTCCTTTGGAAGCTCCAAGGTGACCAAGAAGAAGATAGGTGGAAATTGCCTTTGGAAGAAAATTTGGTCTTAGAAGAAAGAAATGCTTCCAAAGCACTGAATTCTGCTGCAGTAGATGCAAAAGCTTCCGAAGGTTCAGTCTCTAAAACTTCTGAAATTGTCAAAACTTCTGAAGTTGTCAAAACTTCCAAAGTTGTCAAAACTTTTAAAGTCTTGAAGGTCAAGTCTAGTCTTCCAAAGATGGTGTGGAAGATGAAAGAAGACCATGTGACTAAAGTTTCTTCATTAATAACAGCCAAAGATCCTCAAAGCTTGAATATAGGATCAATAACTGTTGAACTATATTCATTTTATCTTGATGAGCCCAAGACCAGCAAGGCTTGGGTTTCCAAATATAACTAACCATCACTTTCTATGCATGGACAACTAAAGACCAAGGGAAATGTGTGGATTATTGATAGTGGTTGTTCCAGGCACATGACAGGTAATGGCTCTTTGATTTAGAACTTTGAGAAAATTGATGGAGGGCCAGTTGCTTTTGGAGGAGAATCAGGTGGTTACATAACTAGAAGGGATAGGGTCACAAATGATAAGCTCAACATTGAGAAGGTAAACTATGTTAAGGAGCTTGGGTACAATCTCTTGAGTGTTATCCCAATTATGTGAACAGAGACATAACATGCTCTTCACTGAGCATGAGTGCCTTTTTATCAAACTTGGGGTGGTCATTCCTCAAGCGCACATTCTGCTTAGAGCCCCCAGAAAAGGAAACATGTACAAGATGGATTTGCAGGAAACCTCCCCATCTGGAGAAGTTTCTTGCTTTCTATCTAAAGCCAATAGTGATGAGTCTTTTCTTTGGCATAAAAGAATATGCCATGTAAACTTTAAGAACATGAATAAACTAATTTAGAATGATTTGGTAACTGGAATGCCAAAGAAAGAGTTTACATGTGATGACCATTGTGTTGCATGTCTGGAAAGGAAGCAACACAAAGTGTCTCCCAAGCCAAAGGGAAATGTAACACCCGGAAATTTAAAAAAAAAAGAGAGAAAAAGAAAAGGAAAGAAAAGGAAAGAAAAGTAAGGGAGCGAAAAGGGGGTTTTATTTCAAAAAGCAAGGGTAAAAAGTGTACAAGGGCCACACCTATCCATAATGGGGTTTAAAAAGGAGGTAAGGCCGCCCATACTCTCCCCATGCAGTACGACTAGAGTGAGATAAAGTACTTTAACCGGTTCTAGAGTGAGAAAGATGAAGAAATCTCCAAAAAGGTAAGATTTAATCGTGTTTCTTCTCGGATTTCTGTAGGGTTCTAGCTTCTGGACCTATTTCTATGTGTTTAGTTGCTTGTTTTCATGTATTTAGGTATTACAACTCTTGGTTGCTCTCGGGTTGTGGTGTTTGGCTCGAAGGCAGTTTAACGTGAGTTCTAGATCCTCTCTTTTACATGTTTTCTACTTTTTGGGGCTGATATGTGTATCAAAGCTATGTTTCTTGTCAAACTATGTTTTTCTATGGTGAGGATGACTTTTACGAAAATATGGGTGCTTTCAAAGATTTCAATGTTGATAACTGATGTTCATGATGATCTAAGTGTGCTTCTTGTAGATCTAAGCTAAGTTTACATTTTAAGATGTTGTTGAGACTATAATTCACGTAAGCAGGACATAAGTTTTAATGAAGTTGTCCGCTGTGGACCTTGGTCGTCCGCTGTGGACTTCGGTCATCCGCTGTGAATACACTTAGTGTTTAGTTCATCCGCTACAGACTTTGGTCGTCTGCTGTGGGCTTTAGCTGTCCGTGGTGGACTCTTAACCTTTAAGTCATCCCCTGTATATCTATTTCATGCGCTGTGAACACTTAGGTTTATTCTAAGATTTTGGGAAAAGAAATTAAGTGACTCGTAGTTATGTTTTAATAGAAGCTTATGTTTGCTTTTCTTTCGAAGCTTATGTTTGGTTTTCTTCCGAAGCTTATGTTTGCTTTTCTTCCGAAGCTTATGTTTGCAATCCGAAGCTTATATCTTCCGAAGCTTATTTTATCTTCTGAAGCTTATTTCTTCTAAAGCTTATATCTTCCGAAGCTTATTTTATCTTCTGAAGCTTATTTCTTTCGAAGCTTATTTCTTCTAAAGCTTGATTCTTCCGAAGCTTGTTTCTTCCAAAGCTTGTTTCTTCTGAAGCTTGTTTCTTCCGAAGCTTAAAATCTGTCGAAGCTTATAGTTGCTTTCGGAAGTATTAGTTTTAGTGTTGAGATTGCTAGTTGATAGTTGGCATAAGTTCAGAGGACTTAAATTGCATGTTTGATTCTTTTCTTATGTGCTGCTATTATGAGTACTTAATACTTCATGATATGTGATTATAAGACAATGGATTGCTTAAAAGTATTATTCATTAATAAGTGGTCACAAAGTAATAAAAGAAAGACAGTGGAACTTAATGAATGTTACCCCGGGCTCGTATGAAGAATGGAAAGCCTTGCAATCAAAATGTATGGAGGTTCACAACCTTGGGTGTCGTTTGCTCAAGTGAGCGAGAAGAAGGAAATCTTGATACACTAGTTTACCAAATTCCTTGCATGGAGGTAGCATCCGGGCAAGGACCATTCACTTCAACAGATTCATCTTTCCTCTTCCTTTTCCATGTGACACCGGCCCTAACTATAACTAGTCATTCACACGAGAAAGACTTACTTTTTATCGATTCGGGGATAGAGTCGACAGACTAAGCACCAACTAGATCGCCTATGAACAAACTATGCACAAAGACATTTGAACCTCAGATTATCTTATTCATAGGCTACCGAGGGCCTGAACGCGCTTCGGTAAGGTCAAGTGGCATTCCGGTACTGACCTAATCAACTGTTAGATCTCCGGACTAGGAGAAAAAAAGATCGGAAAATAGAATATGTTTTACCCTTTCCTTCTATTGTTTTCCTTTTTCGCCGGGAGACTTGCTCAAAGAAATATTTCAGGAAACGGGCTATTCCCTCAATGAATAAGAGTTTCCAGAGAATTCTGGAGATATTTTTCTTTGCCAACAATCTAAGCATATCCATCCCACTCCAGAAGCTTGCATTCACGAGTATCTCTAAGCTTTTGTGTGACATGGATCTTCCTTGTATCTCAGAGGTTGCGTATATAGAAGATGGATTGGTTTGGTGCGCATGATGGAGTAATCTCTTCGTCTAATCACGAGACCACATGTACTTTATGTACTTTATCTGGGATTCAAGGACAGGTCTTCCTATAGATATAACCGTTCAAGCGGAAGACTAATCAGACTTTTTATCGTCGAACGGTCGATTCTCTAAGAGAGTGTTCACAGCCGAGTCTGTCAAAGAGCTTGCCTTAGGTAAGCATTCAAAAGCAGTCTCCTTTCACGACCACAAAGAAAAGAAAAAAGACTATCATGAGGAAAAGAAAGACTATTAGACTCACTCCAAATGAACGGAAGACTTGGAGTGAGTCTTTTAGAATTCCGTTCGTTCACTTAGATACGTGTCTTTTCGTTACACTCATTCTGCCGGATCGATAAGAGTGTGAGGAGGTGTTTATGGGGGCTGCCCCCAAGGGGATTAGTATTCGCTTGTAATTTATCCTATCATAAGACAAGGCCTCCATCAATGGAAGCAGCCGAAGCAAGTTGCCCACTCCACTAATTGAGAGTGGCTAGCTTCACTCTGAGGAAGAGACCGAAGAAATGGCAATGGAGTGAGAACTAGAAGCTTGTTGCTGCTCTTTCTTTTGCGGCTATTTAAGCCCATGAGGATGCACATCTGGGGTCTAATCCTTGTAATTGACCAATGATTGAATGGGACCCGTATTCATGAGCAGGCTACGTGCCTAGTAGTGTGGGTCAACTGTCGAAGGGTTAGCTACCATGATAAACGTTTGCGGACAGGGGTTCAGCATCTGTTGCCAACCGACAATGTAGGCTCCTGCTTTGTGAAATCCTAGTTAATGAAAGAGAAAGATAATGAAAGAAAGAAAGATAAAGAATCTCTTAACGAATGATTATGTATAATGATGGATGAACACCAAGTGAAGCTTACAAAAATGTATAGTTTCTATATTATCAGGCTAGAACTCACTTAGCAACGCTGACTTTTTTCTATGCATATCAGTTGGTAAGTAATGATGTTGCTGGGGATGGCACGAGGTTGAAGCTACTTGGAAAAATAAAAACTGGTATCCATGTTATGCAGAGATGATATTTTTGTCTTGTAATACAACTAAATGTTCTTTTGAAACTTGTAACAACGTTGTATTTCTTGGCAAAAGTTATTATCAATGCATAAAATGGTTTTTGTGTAACTATTCCGCTGCCATGTTTTCTTACTTCAATATATTTTAATGTTTAATGTGCTATGAATAACCGACTATGGGGTTTCCCGAGAAGGGGGCCTTACAAGTTGGTATCAGAGCCATAATTTAAGAGAATTGGGTAAATTATTTTCAAAACCTAAACTTAAACTGAAAATGGGACTAAATGGAGAGATGCCAGTACAAGTAGCTACGTGCCATTAGGTAATTTTCTTAAAGTTAACCGGTATTATGTGAGTGTGCAATTTGATTTATGTGCTTAGTTGATTTGGATGCTGATGTAGTCAGGTTAGGAAATGCTTGGGGAATAAAGAGTAAAGTACGTGGCTAATAGCAGCTAGCCACTATAATTAGGGACTTACTATACTCGACATAATCTGAGCTATTACCTTGAATGACCTTGTTGGTGTTTGAATCTTATAGGAAGTAGATTGTTATGGCGGGTAGAAAATCTGGGAAGGCAACCCATGGTGGTGCTCGTGGTGGGCGTACTACTAGGCGACGTGTCACAGGAGCAAAGCTAAGGCTCTTGAGATGGTTCATGAGGACACAGATCTCCATAGCCACTAAGAGTGTGAAGGATCTGCTACCCTCAAATACACGGTGAAGGAAGCTGTTGCTGATGAGGTCTACAACGTCATGCAGAATGTGTTGCCTTCGGTGGTGACTGAAGTGTTGAGTGCTGTAAAGGATGGGGAAAGAGCTGAGGATACGGGGAAGAAGGAGGAGAGGAAATCAAGAAAGTTCACTGAAAGGACCGAGGAAGCTGAAGAAGAGCCACCTAGCCCAAAGGTGGTAATTCATGAGGATGATAGAGAGGAGGAGAAGGAAACTACTAAGGGGTACAACTATGGGGCATTTCAGAGATGCAAACGCCCAACCTTTAATGGTAATGGCAATGCTACTGCTGCTCACAACTGGGTTCGAGAGATGGAAGCAGTCCTGGACATTAATGAATGCCGGGAGGATCAGAAGGTGAAGTTTGCCTCCCATTCTTTTGTTGACTCGACACTATGCTGGTGGGATAACATTGTCCAAGCCGAGGGAAAATGATCTATAGCAAAGATGAGGTGGTCGGATTTGAAGGAGCTGGTGCTAGAAGAGTATTGTCCATATTGAGAGTTGGACAAAATTGAGAAGGAGTTCTTGCATTTGGAGGCCGGGAACATGACTCATCAAGAGTACACCTCCAAGTTCAACGAACTTGCAAGACTTGTGCCAGGCCTGGTAACTCCAGTGTCCAAGAAGATTAAGAGATACATGCAAGATTTTTCAGTGGACATTAAGAGGAACATGATAGCTGCTAGACCAAGCACGTTTAGCTCCGTGGTAGATTTGGTGGGGAGATTGTATGATGAGAGGGATCGATGCCAGTTCGGAGGAAGATCGAGAGGAGTTGGAATAAGAATGGTAATGGGAAGAGGTTCAGGAACGAAAACTATGGAATTGGGGAGAAGAAGATGAGGGTTGACAACCGTCGCCTAGAACAGAGGAAGGGGAATGCCCAAAGGGGGTGTAAGAAGTGTGGGAAGATCCACACGGGTGAATGCAGAGTGGGGACGAATAGGTGCTTCAAATGTGGGGGTGTGGGCCATTATGCTAAGGTGTGCAGGATACCTAGATGTCACCAATGCGAGGACGTAGGCCACTTGGGCCGGGATTACAAGAAGGGTGGGGTAGGAAGCTCAGGGACCCAGACTATGGGGGAGAAAGGGAAGAGTGAGAGCACCAAAGTAAAGGCAAGGTCATTCAACATGACCCAGGAAGAAGCCAGAGTGGATCCTGAGGTAGTTTCAAGTGCGTTTTTGGTAAACCAATTGTATGCTTCTGTGCTCTTCGATTCGGGTGCTAGTAGGAGCTTTGTATGTGCTGCCTTTTTTCGTGTAATGCATGGTAAGAGTAGGAAGATAGATGTGCCTTTCCGTGTAGAGATAGCGATAGGAAAATCTACCAAGGTGACTGATATGATAGACGATTGCCTCATAGAATTAGATGGTCATAAGTTTCCTGCTAGATTGTATGTGATGGCCCTAGGAGGTTTTGATGTGGTGCTAGGAATGAATTGCTTAACGACCTATGAAGTGAATATCATGTGTCAAAAGAAGATGATTCGTCTGATTGTGCCCGACGACAGTTTGGTTACGGTTCATGGGGACAAGGAATGCAACACTACGTGAGTGATATCTATGATCATGGCAGAGAAGTTTATGAGGTGATGGTGTGGTGCTTACCTGGCTTATGTGAAGGATGCGAATGCAATCGTGCCTCAACTGTCAGACGTGCCGGTAGTATGCGATTTCCCCGATGTGTTTCCTGAAGACCTGCTAGGGGTCCCACCCGATAGAGAAATCGAGTTTCAAATTGACTTGATAGTAGGAGCGCAACCCGTCGCCAAAGCACCATACTGGTTGGCTCCATGTGAACTCAAAGAGTTGATGACGCAACTGCAAGATCTTCTGGATAAGGGCTTTATTCGGCCGAGTATCTCTCCATGGGGTGCTCTGGTTTTATTCGTTAAGAAGAAGGATGGTAGTATGAGGATGTGCATCGACTATCGTGAGCTGAACAAGTTGACTGTGAAGAACCGGTATCCGTTACCAAGGATTAACGACTTGTTTGATCAGCTCCAGGGTGCTAGTTGGTTCTCCAGGATAGACCTTCGATCGGGGTATCATCAACTGAAGGTGAAGGAGCAGGATATCCCTAAGACAGCCTTTCACACGTGTTATGGGCACTACGAGTTTCTCGTGATGTCTTTTGGTTTAACCAACACACCAGCTACTTTTATGGATTTGATGAATTGGGTGTGTCGACCTATGCTAGATAAATCAGTGATTATGTTTATTGATGACATCCTGATTTATTAGAAGAACAAAGAAGAGCATGCTAGTCACATCCGCGAGGTGTTGGAGACGCTTAGAAGAGAGAAGCTGTACGCCAAGTTCTCCAAATGCGTGTTTTGGTTATAAGAGGTTCAGTTTTTGGGTCATGTGGATAATCCTAAAGGGATTATGATAGACCCGGCAGAAGTCGAAGATGTAATGAAATAGGAATCCCCAAGGACGCTATCCAAGATCCGTAGTTTCTGGGGTTTGACGGGCTATTATAGAAGATTCATCCAAGTTTTCTCCAAGATAGCTTCACCATTGACCAAGTTGACCCATAAAGATGTGAAGTTCGTATGGGGTCTGGAGCAGGAGAATGCTTTCGAAGATCTAAAGACGAGACTAACTCAAGCTCCTGTCTTGACGTTGCCTGAAGGGAGTGAAGACTTGGTGGTCTATTTGGATGCTTCTTATTCGGGATTAGGTTGCGTGCTGTTGCAACGGGGGAAAATTATAGCTTATGCGTCTCAACAGTTGAAGGTCCACAAGGCTAACTACCCTACTCATGATTTGGAGTTGGTGGCTGTGGTCTTTGCATTGAAGATTTGGAGGCACTACTTGTACGGGACGAAGTGCACAATCTACATTGATCACAAAAGCTTGAAACAAAAGGATTGAACATGAGGCAAAGGAGATGGTTGGAGCTTATCAAGGATTATGATTGTGAGATCCATTACCATCTGGTTAAAGGGGAGACCTGGGCCGATTCGGCTGAAGGCTTGTCAGTTGGTTATGACCTCCGATGTGATGAAGCAGATCAAAGAATTTCAGGATGAAGCTCTCAAAGAAGATCAGATTAACTTCGAAAGGATGAAAGGTCTAGTAGCCAATTTAGGGGAGAGCACCCTTGGTGTTAGAACCCTATCCGAGCGAATGTGGATTCCTCGTTATGTGGATCTGAGGGGAAGGATTATGGATGAAGCTCACAAAACATGATATTCCATCCATCCTGGTGCTACAAAGATGTATCATGACTTGATGAAGGATTATTGGTGGCCAGGGATGAAGTGTGACGTGGTGGAGTACGTGAGTAAGTGCCTGGCCTGTTTACAAGTGAAGGCAGAGCATTAAAAACCATACGGGAAGATCCAACCCTTGGATATACCCAAATGGAAGTGGGAACACATTACCATGGACTTCATCACGAAATTTCCTCGCACGGCGAGAGGATGTATTACCATTTGGGTGATTGTAGACCGCTTAACGAAGAGTGCTCAATTCTTGCCAATCTGAGAGACCTACTCGTCAGAAAGGTTGGCTGAACTGTTCATCAAGGAGATTGTAACTCATCATGGCGTACCGGTGTCTATTATTTCTGATAGGGACACTCGGTTCACGTCCAAGTTCTGGAAGAAATTTCATGATGCGATAGGAACGAGGTTACACATTAGCACAACTTACCACCCTCAGATAGACGGTCAATCAGAATGGAGCATTAAGACCTTGAAGGACATGCTCCGGGCATGCATTATTGATTTTGGTGGAAGTTGGGATGAACACCTACCGTTGGCAGAGTTCTCCTACGACAATAGTTATCATGCCAGTATAGGCATGCCACTATTCGAAATGTTGTACGGGAGACGATGCAGAACCCCCGCGTGTTGGGGTGATATCGGGCAGAAGAAGTTGGGAAGTATCAAGATCATTGAGGCCATGTCGGAGAAGCTGGAAAAGATCAAGGCTTTTATGAAGGCAGCTAACCGGCAGAAGTCCTATGCTGATAAGAGAATGAAGCCAATTGAGTTCCAATTGGGAGATAAGGTGATATTGAAAGTATCTCCTTGGAAAGGGATTATCAGGTTCCAAAAGTTAGGGAAGTTGAGCCCAAGGTATATCGGGCCATTCAAAATCATTGCCAGAGTTGGTGAAGTGGCATATAGGCTGGAACTTCCCGATGAGCTGCATGGGATTCATCCTACATTCCATGTATCTCACTTACGAAAGTGCATGGTGGGTGGTGACGTTGTTATTCCAATCACGGACATTGAGGTTGATGGAAGGTTGAATTACGTGGAGCAACCAGTGGCTATTTCGGACCGAAAGAAGAAACGGTTAAGGAATAAAGTGATTAGTCAAGTGAAGGTGCAATGGAAGCATCGTAAGGGATCAGAGGCCACTTGGGAGTCAGAGGAAGAAATGAGACGGCACTACCCAGATCTTTTTAAGGATTGACAGGTTTCGGGGACGAAACCTGTATTAGGAAGGTGAACTTGTAACACCCGAAAATTTAAAAAAAAAAGAGAGAAAAAGAAAAGGAAAGAAAAGTAAGGGAGCAAAAAGGGGGTTTTATTTCAAAAAACAAGGGTAAAAAGTGTACAAGGGCCAAACCTGCCCATAATGGGGTTTAAAAAGGAGGTAATGCCGCCCATACTCTCCCCATGCACTCAAATCGTACGACTAGAGTGAGATAAAGTACTCCCACCGGTTCTAGAGTGAGAAAGAAGAAGAAATCTTCAAAAAGGTAAGATTTAATCATGTTTCTTCTCGAATTTCTGTCGGGTTCTAGCTTCTGGACCGATTTCTATGTGTTTCTATGTGTTTGGTTGCTTGTTTTCATGTATTTAGGTGTTAGAACTCCTGGTTGCTCTCGGGTTGTGGTGTTTGGCTCGAAGGCAGTTTAAGGTGAGTTCTAGATTCCCTCTTATACATGTTTTCCACTTTTTGGGGTTGATATGTGTATCAAAACTATGTTTCTTTTCAAACTATGTTTTTCCATGGTGAGGATGACTTTTATGAAAATATGGGTGTTTCAAAGATTTCAGTGTTGATAACTGAGGTTCATGATGAACTAAGTGTGCTTCTTGTAGATCTAAGCTAAGTTTACGTTTTAAGATGTTGTATGAGACTAAAATTCATATAAGCAAGACATATGTGTTAATGAAATTGGCCGCTGTGGACCTTGGTCGTCCGCTGTGGACTCCGGTCATCCGCTAGTTCATCCGTTACAGACTTTGGTCGTCCGCTGTGGGCTTTGGCTGTCCACGGTGGACTCTTAACCTTTAAGTCATCTGTTGTATATCTATTTCATGCGCTATGAACACTTAGGTTTATTCTAAGATTTTGGGAAAATAAATTAAGTGACTGGTAGTTATGTTTTAATGGAAGCTTATGTTTGCTTTTCTTCCGAAGCTTATGTTTGGTTTTCTTTATAAGCTTATGTTTGCTTTTCTTCTGAAGCTTATGTTTGCAAATCTTCCGAAGCTTATTTTTCTTCCGAAGCTTATTTCTTTCGAAGCTTATATCTTTCGAAGCTTATATTTTCTTCTGAAGCTTATTTCTTCCGAAGCTTATATCTTCCGAAGCTTATTTTATCTTCTGAAGCTTATTTCTTCTGAAGCGTATTTCTTCCGAAGCTTACTTCTTCCGAAGCTTACTTCTTCCGAAGCTTACTTCTTCGAAGCTTATTTCTTCCGAAGCTTATTTCTTCCGAAGCTTGTTTCTTCCGAAGCTTATTTTCTTCCAAAGCTTAAAATATTCTGAAGCTTATGGTTGCCTTTGGAAGTATTGGTTTTAGTGTTGAGATTGCTAGTTGATTGTTGGCATAAGTTCAGAGGACTTAAATTGCATGTTTGATTCTTTTCTTATGTGCTGCTATTATGAGTACTTAATACTTCATGATATCTGATTATAAGACAATGGATAGCTTAAATGTATTATTCATAAATAAGTGGTCACAAAGTAATAAAAGAAAGACAATGGAACTTAATGAATGTTACCCGGGCCCGTATGAAGAATGGAAAGCCTTGCAATCAAAATGTATGGAGGTTCACGACCTTGGGTGTCATTTGCTTAAGTGACGTGCGGCTATTTAAGCTGATGAGGATGCAGGGATCTAATCCTTGTAATTGACCAATGATTGAATAGGACCCATATTCATGAGCAGGCTACATGCCTAGCAGTGTGGGTCAACTGTCTAAGGGTTAGCTACCATGATAAACGTTTGCGGACAGGGGTTCGGCATCTGTTGCCAACCAACAATGTAGGCTCTTGCTTTGTGCAATCCTAGTTAATGAAAGAGAAAGATAATAAAAGAAAGAAAGATAAAGAATCTCTTAACGAATGATTATGTATAATATGGATGAACACCAAGTGAAGCTTACAAAAATGTATATTTTCTATATTATCGAGTGATACTCACTCAGCAACGCTGACTTTTTTCTATGAATATCAATTGGCAGGTAATGATGTTGCTGGGGATGGCACGAGGTTGAAGCTACTTGGAAAAATAAAGACTGACATCCATGTTATGCAGAGATATTTTTGTCTTGTAATACAACTAAATGTTCTTTTGAAACTGTAACAATGCTGTATTTCTTGGCAAAAGTTATTATCAATGCATGAAATGGTTTTTGTGTAACTATTCCGCTACCATGTTTTCTTACTTCAATATATTTTAATGTGTGATGTGCTATGAATAACCGACTGTGGGGTTTCTTGGGAAGGGGGCCTTACAGAAAAGAACTCTATCCCTATTCCCTTACACTTATTACATATGGATCTCTTTGGCGCGACCAGTGTAATGAGTTTAGGAAGAACTTCATAATTCTTAGTGATCACAGATGACTTCACAAGATATACTTGGGTCTTTTTTCTTAGAACTAAGGATAAGACTCCTAAAATCTTGAAGAACTTATTCTGAAAATTAAGAATCAATGTGATCACAAGGTCAAGATCATAAAATGAGATCAAGGAACTGAATTCAAGAAGCTAATCCTTGATACATTTTGTGATGAAAAGAGTATTACAAGACTATATAGTGCTCCCAAGACTTCTCAGCAAAATGGTGTTGCTGAAAGGAGAAACAGGACACTTATTGAGGCCGCAAGGACCATGCTCTCTAATTCTAAACTGCCCATCACCTTCTGGGCAGAGGCAGTCAACACTGCCAGCTATGTGCATAATAAAGTTTTAGTAGTCAAGACTTATGGTAAGACTCATTATCAACTGTAGCACAAAAAGAGACATTTCATTAGTTTTCTTAGCTTATTTGGATGTCCGTGCACATCTTGAATACTAAAGATCAGATAGCCAAATTTGCTTAGAAATAAGATGATGTACTGATCTAGTTGTCAAGACTCAATAAAAAACAAGTTAATATATCGGTCTTAGCTACCTTTATTGTGTAAGGGTAAGTAAGGTCGTCTTCTTTGTATGGTGAAACTATAGTAGATGAATTAATGGCAATGGTGGGATGAAAGTGACTATCCACACCATGTGCTGGTACATAGCATTGCACTCCTAGATTAGCAGGTATGCCATTAAACGGTTGACCTCCAATGTTGTTGCGAATGGGTGGTTGAGCATAACCATCCTGATTCCAATTTGGTTGATAATTTCGATAGCCCAGTTGGTTCTCATAATCCCCAAAATCATGTTGGTTTGGTCTGTCCATGTCAACTTGATCTTCAATCCACTCTTCCATGTAATTAGTGTGATGATTTCATTCCATTGAAAACCTTTCCTATTGCTATGATGACTACCTTCTCTGTTATGATGAAAACTTAGATTACAAACCTAAAAGTTTGGCATGGGTTGGAAATTTATAGGAGGGGGTTGGTTTTGCACACCTTGATTTACAGGGATCGGCCCTGAGGTTGAGGTTGCACAGGTTGTGGTTGAGGTGGAGGATCATCAGGTTGAGGGAATACGGGTAATGGAATATCTCCCAAAGGTTGGTTGGGTTGTGGTACTCCTTGGTTTTCTGGATTGTTCTCATTCTTGACTAGTTACTTTCGAGTGTTCTGAAAGTCTGCTTAATATCCGATTATTAGTTATTGCTGTGATGGTGTACCTTCTTCCGATCTTGTTTGACCACGAATTTGAGAAGTCCTTGAAGTTGATGCTTTTTGAAACACACGATTCGCTCTTGTAGTCTTCTCGATTTCTGGATCAAATAGCAATGGTGAGGTTCTTTTGAAAATCTTGTATGCATTAATGTAATGGTTACCTGCAAACAAGAAAGCACAAAATAACTTGCGTAAAATGAACAATTAAAACAAATAAAAAGGAAAACAGAAAAATAAAATCATTTTGTGTTTTTTTTATAAAATTTTAAGAAAAGAAAATAAAAACTATTAAACACTAAGCACACTAATTCCCCCGCAACGGCGTCATTTTTTTCTGGTTGTTGAGACTCGATCAAAAAAAATTTAATATGTCGGTCTTAGCTACCTTTATTGTGTAAGGGTAAGTAAGGGTAATAAGAAACAATCACTTTCGGGTTTTAAGTTCTACAAGATTGATGGGTTATCAAATGTACTTTTACGGTTGCATAACATGACTCAAGATCTTAGCTTTTGATTGACGTGATAACCAAGGAACAGTCTTTTAGACTTGTTCATTCACAAAGTTCCCAATTCATCTATATCAAGTTATCTAATACTCTCAATTAGCTAACGATGCAGGAAACCGGAAACTGATGATAAAGCAAATAACTTTCTTTATAAACAATTGTTTAACTCAATCAAAACCTTCAATACATTTAATCACAAAGTGTTTAACATAGAAACCCTAACCATGACTAACCATCTCACTTGTAAAGAATTATCACCCGAAAGCAATCAAGAAGGAACTAGCCACGCATGATCTTCATTATGCCTTTGATCTTTAATTGAAGAATGTTTGTGGATGATTTGGGGAGCTTTGGAACACCAAAATTGCCTTAGAATCATCAAGAATGAAGCTTCAAAAGTTCTCCCTCGAATTAGGGTTTAATTATGTTTAAGTAGCTTGAAATTCCACAAAATCCGAAAGTTAGTTGAAGACCGGCGTATGATAAATATGATGACCGGCATATGATACGCCCCTACTCAGCGTATCATACGCCAGTTTGGGTTTTCTGGGCCATTTTTGTAACATTCTTTATTTTCAGCTCCAACCCTTATAGTTTCATCTTTTGTTCCTTTTTCTCCAAAATAAGCCTCCTTTAGCTCCTAACATCTATAAATCAAAACACAAACAACTTGAAACTATTCCACCATAATCATGATATAAAATCACATAATTAGATCAATTAAACCTTGAATTATTAGCACTCGATCACATCCCTACACTTAACCTTTTGTTTGTCCTCAAACAAACTTACTTGTACTATTCACCTAATTAATCAAACATGCTAAACTATCAAACTTTGTATAAGTTAAGGTCCAAGGCATACTTATTTTTCACTTTCATCATGTAAGATCCACAACCCAACATGTAATATGATTCAAGTTTTAAACTTAGAATCTTTAGTTGGCATAATTTTCACCTTTTGCTTCAAACATTCATGCATTCACATTCCTCACAATAAACACTCCTCTGGTTTGTTTTGTGGACTAGTGATTATATACTAGTATATCTGGAACTCTCAAACCAAGAATGTACATTTTATCATAAGCTCGTATATTAATCATATCGCCATCAATTAACACAATATAATACATAAATCAAGAGGTCTTTCATGGGTTGTAATGTTAGGCTAAGGTTTAAGGTGGGATAGAATAAGGGTTTCAGAGTGGGTAATGATGAATGAAATCCAATTTAACATGCTAGACTCTTATTTATCAATCTCTATCATCTAGTTGCAATAATATCTCCGAATTCTCACAATATTTTTGTTGCTTCATATTTTGGTCATTTTGACCTCATATTTAGCTTTTTTTTCTCTTTTTTTTTCTTCTTTTTCACATATTCATAACTAATTATACTATTATTGATATTACTGAAACGACACTCTAAACATGTCATGGATTGGACTTCATCACCCTGATGTGTCATAAAAAGGGTAAGGCTTTGTAGGCTTATTGTGTTGGGTTATTCAAACAACAAGTTGGGGCTCAACATGGTATCTAAAAGAAAATTATCAAGGTATGGAATTCAAAGAAAAAGGTTCAAGCAAATGGTTCATTCCTAATACCTCATTCACATTTATGCACATATTGGTTCATGATCTTGACACTCATCAATTACACAAGTTCTAACTTAAATGCATATTATGGTTTCCCTCATTATGAAAAAAATTTAAAGAAAATTAACATATGCTATGAATTGCTTAATTAGGCTCAAATTCTCACAGAAACGGTAGAAAAGGGTTAAAAATTGTGAAGCACATATGTCATCTACATCTGGTTTGTTATGCCTTCTAAGAATCTACCTAAACTTTTATAAAACTCATGATGAGAGTGGCTTACTATAATTTCAAACAAGCATGTCAAGGGATCTATACATGCACAAACAAATGATAATTAGCCATGTATGAAAAACTTTTAGTTCTCATGCACAATTAAGCATATTTAAAGATTTATTTTTCAAAAAGGTTCAGTTTTTTCAATTCTTCCCTCTCCCTACACTTGAGATACATTGTCCTCAATGTATGGTAGACATAATTGGTATTTTCATAACATAGGGAAGTAGATTTCTAATTTCATTCCTATTATTGCTAATCAAAGCATTTCATACGAAGGGAGACTAGAAAGTTACTTCGGAAGATTTTAAAAGTTGGTTACTATTTTATAAAGTTACTCCTTATTTTTTATAGTTTTTGTTTCTATTATAGTTTTTTATCAGTGTTTCGTACATAATTTTTTCGGGTGGTTATAAATCACCATAATGAAATCTTTCAACTTTCACACCACTAGTTTATATTAATGTATCAATCATCTCGTTATATATTATTGAGAACATATCATATAATCCAAACAATGCATTAAACCAAAAATCTTCTAACCACCGTCTCTACTACGATAACTTGTGCAAATAACAACACACATTGATGATGTGGGTACAAACATTCTTGGCAAGGAACAAAACCTCGTGGGAAGGATAACAAGGTAGCATGGAGTAAACAAGCAATAAGAAAAAAGCGGGAAACAGGGTAAAGACAAAAGGAAATTAGAAGGGAAAGTAACAGAGGAGAAGAAGAACATCAAAATACACACATATCTTCTTCCAAATAAAATAGTAAAGTCAACGGCTATGGGTAGGATCTGTTCTCCCTGCCAGGTAAAGACAAAAGAGAAGCCGGCCAAAACTTTCACTAAAAACAAAAGGGGAAGATAAACAAGGAAGATATCTGGAAAGGAGAAGATATACACCCCATCTTAAGACGAGTCGAAGGAGGATAAATACTCATCGAATTACAAGAGAAACCAGGTTCTATTCGAACATCACACTCTATCATTACTACGTGATTTCTTTCTCTGCGGTGGTCCTTGCCTCTCATTCCTTGCAGTCTCTATCTACTATAAATATCTTTATTCAAAAACTAAGAACATGACATATTTTGACACTACTTAATTGATGATGACCTGTATGAGAAGTCAAGAAACATACATTCAAGGGATCTGCAGATAATTTGATACCTTCTTTAGTTGCTTCAGCACATGACCCATGTCCACAGTGTTAGGTTAATCTTGATTGGGTCAAATCGGGTCAAGTTACGGTGAATGGGTCGTGGGTTATTAGAAAGTTTATTGTGTCACATTGTTTTAATTATTAGTGGGTCATAGTAGTTAGCAAGACTAGTGGGTCTAGATAATGGAGTAATGGGTTAGTGGTTAAGTTAATTTCCTTTTCTTTAGGGCAAGATGTTTTCTCTATTTATATATATGTATTGCAAGTAATGAATGTAAGAGTTTGAGTATGATCTTGGGCCTGAAACCAACATTTGATATCAGAGTGCAAGGTTAGAAAAGAAAGCTGTTTGAGAGTCGATTTTTGAAAGAGGAAGCAACCCTTGGTTGCAGGGCTAACGAGAGATGAGCAGAAAGAAAGACGATAGAAGCAGTGAGAATGTGAAGGTGTTGATTAGAACGGTAGAGAAGATTGATAAGAAACCAAGCAAGTACACAAGAAGGTAGGTGAAGCAGGGGCGCACACACTTACGGCTGTTTTGATTTCAAAGGAAAGCACGCAAGCAACCTGCTGAATTAATCGAAGGTAGTAAGCAACCAAACACGTGAAAAGGTCAAAACCGCAACGAAGAAAGAAAGCAAGAAAGCAGGCATCTTAATTAATTTGAACATGTTAAGCACACAAGCAAGTTGTTGAATTAATTATGAGCCCGACGTAGAAGAAAACAAGTGTGTAAGCAAGAAACCACAAGTGCGGTTCGTATAGCAAGAGCAAGATGGTGGTTTGAGTAGCAAGAGCAAAACAAAGAAAGCGAGCAAGAAAGTAAGCAAGTTAGCAAGAAAGATGATTCGAAGTAAGTAAGCAAGCAAGAAAGATTAGAATTAAGCAAGAAAGTAGCAAGATTAGCAAGAAAAACCGGTACGGGTATAGAAAGAAAGAGCAAGATAAGCAAGAAAGAAGCAAGAGAACTGAGAACCGAATTAAGATTAATGTGGGTGAATGTTGGGTTAATCTTGTTTGGGTCAAGTCGGGTCAAGTTACAGGACATGTGAAAAGTTGCGAACAATTAAAAAAATTCAGTAAATGAAAACAAATTCATCATCTTTATTCAAAACTAAGAACATGACAGATGAAATCATGCTGCACTAATGAAAACTTAATATATGGAAAAAATATTTATAGTAGATAGAGATAAATGAGAATTTGAACAATAAGCTTTAAATATTAGACCATACCTTGGTTGCTTTAACTTTAGTTAGAGAAATATATATCAGTACCCTTGTAAACTAAATGGTCAACTTAAAAATGATTTGATCACCTGTTCGATCACCAAGAAACTCGCTTTCTGCATAATCGGCTAATTGCACATCATTGTCCCTATTGTGATGTAGCGCACGGAAGAAACGAAGCTCAAACACGTTGATTTCTGCGAATACCCGTGATGATCTTCACCCCAAACCCCCAAATTCGACCCAAAAGTCACGAATTTGAAAAGACAAATTTTAATTGTAGAAAGATCAAGTGACAATCCATATTACATCAAGAAAACTTAAATAACAAGCCAAAAATTCGAAGGGCCCTAAAACAAACAACCCTGGGCCAAACAAAAGCCCAAAACAAAACAAAAACTAGAAAAAAACATAAAATGGCCGAAAAACCCATTTAGAGGCCTTATTTTGGAAAAATAACGGTATAACCCGCCGATTTCTGGTTACCATGTCGTAGCCCTCGTTTCCACGGTCTTTTTGACTAGTAGCACGTCAGAAAACGGAGGTCGTAGCCCAGGTTATGGCCATTTTCGTGCAGCGCGGTCTGGGGCGTCAAAAAACATTAAGGCCGGTCTTCAACACTTGAGACGCATCATGTTGGCTACCTGTTATTATCACAAATTTGCATGTTAGAAAATGAATCTAGTTGTGACTATGCTTGCATGTTTTTTTAAATTGTAAACCCACAAAACAGACGACAATAGAAAATTACCAACATCAAAACGCATCATTTCATAGTTCTAAACTCATATTGTTATTCAATTTATCCACCTTGTGATATGATAGAACTAAAACCATGTTATGAAAACGAATATCCTGAACATTTATAATTAATAAAAAACCAAACTTATTTTTATAATCGTTGTGCAATAAACAACGACTGCACTTTCCGCGGCGGGGCTGAGCAAGAACAAAAAGTTAATCTTTCATTGCATGTCTCCAAGAAAAGAACATTGCAGCTGTACTTAAGTCTTTCATCTTTCATTTTCCTCTTCGTGTACATATATTGTGAAAATGCACATTTAAACTACTAATGAAGGGGTAGAATAGAAATAAAATTCGGTAACGTTAATATTTCATACCACAATAATTCTAGCAAATAGGAACTCAAAGATCCTTGTGTCATTCCACGATTTGGGCTTAGTTTTATTTCAAGATCATTTACATCACCAAGCATCCTGGTGTTTTCCCACTTCCGGTCTGCAGTAGGTACATATTCATAATAATATCAAGTCAAAAACTATGCATGCGTTATTTTGAGGGGATCTAGTTTATCCGTACTGCTTTCCTTTGGCTTCTCGAAAAAGCAACTGTTAAATTCTCTTGATCGCAACATCCGACCCATCATTTTCTATATAAACAGCTCCATATGTAAAATGAAACTCATTGAATTCCTACAGAGTACATCATATTGCTTCCCTTCCACGGTGTTCTCTGATGATTGGTTATATGCATGCACTTATTATAGATAATATTGCACTTTTAATATATTTTATATGTCAAACAATATACTTTGTTGCGTGTTTGAATTGTAGGTTAAATGAGCTTAACAGACTTTATTTGAGAAGGATACAAAGGATACCAAGACTACGGGTTGAAAGGTGCTGAAAATAAAGAAAACTGTGCAACTTGCAGGGAGGCTGTAAGCTACGGCCTCAGGCCGTAAACTTATGACCCTGTGCCAAGACCGTCTGTGAACCACGTAAGACAGAGGTTGGCCGTCTGGTTGATGGTAGGCGTAACCTAAAGCCTATAGGACATAAGTATGGTCTAACGCGATATTTTGAGAGTTGTTTCAAATTTCAAAACCTATTTAAACCCTAAACTTAGGGTTTCAAAAGGGGACTGACCTTTAGCCTCCAAGGACGAACAAGGACATTTTCCACTTTATTTTCCATCATTCCAAGCTTCCATTCATCAATCCATCACGAATCATGCCTTTCTACATGAGATTTGAAGATCAATACATAACCATGAGCGGCTAATTCGTTTAGTAGTGGTTCCCGGGTGAAAAATTCTTGTAAGACAATTATTTGTTTTGTTTTATTGAGTTGTTTTTCTATTTGATATTCTAAATTGAAGTCAGTGATTTGAAGTTGTTGAATGGTTGCAATTCTAATTGATTGGTCCATTTTTCAGTATTGTCACTGCTACTCATAAAAATTAGTCGCTTAATTGGTAACAAGTAATAGATCTTATATAGAAATCACTTGTTGTGATTCATCTTAATCGAATAGAATAATATTGTCTTTTAATCTAATCTCGGGAATGACTACCCTTTTTAATTAATTGTTAATTCATCTTATTATTACATACTTGTTTTTAAGTCAATCAATCAATCAATGTTTTGAGTTTACATTTATGCAATTTGTCATTCTATTAATTTCAATTCAGTAATCAACCTAGTTGACTTAAACATTAACCACAAATTCCCTGTGATTCGACACCCTACTTTCTTTACTATTAAGGGTAATAGGCACACTTTATTACTTATTTTGACCGACCAAATGACATCGATCAAAATGGCGCCGTTGCCGGGGAATTTGTGCTTAGTGTTTAGTTTAGTTGTTGATAAAAAGTTTAAAAAAAATCCAAAATAATTTTCTTTTTAGTTTTTGCTTTTTTGTTTAAAGTCGGTGTTACGTGGTTTTGCTTTGTTTATGTTGTGCAGGTGATTCTACATGCATGCATCACACAAGAGGATCAGGAAAGACTTCCCATTAGTTTTCGATCCTGAGATTGAGAAAACTGCTCGTCACAATCAAATTATTCATAGGACAGGAATGCCTCCAAGCCCATAGAGTACCAAAATGGAGGATACAAGCAATCCATCAAAGAAACCTATTGATCCACCACCATGGGTCAACCATTCTCAGGGAACACAGGTCAAAGCACAACCCAGCTGATTCGGGTTTATTCTCAACAACATTCACAACACTCAAGAAACAAGTCCGATACCACCACGTCCTACTTTCACACAACCTGAGACTCAACCTGCTATTACCCGAGTTGACATAATTATACCTCACCCTATGTGAGGATAGTGATGAGGGCCCCTCAGTTCAACAACATCAATCCAGTAGCAACCTTTTCTCACAGCAGCAACCACCACAGTTTCAGTCACCCCCACTAAAATTTACACAACATGCTTCAGGGGTAATTTATGGTGGAGGTCCGTATGGATATGAAGAAGATTATGAAAATTATGAAGAGCAAGCAACGGAGAACAGGTTTGATTATATAGGCAGCAGGGGATTGCATGGAGAGGGGGTATGACATTGGTATTGGCACAAGTGCAGGATTTGGTGGTGATAGAATAGACCCAAGAAGAAGTTAGGTATCCACAACAACAGACTGAACCAGTAATTCCGAGGGTACCAAGCTCCTCCTCCTCAACAACAACAACAGCAGGGGCCTAGACTAAAGGACCTCCAGTAAATAGGGGACCACAGCTGATTGCACCACAAGGGTACCACGAAGGGTAAATCAAGGTCTTGTGAGGGGGATTGAACGCCATTTCAGACCAGCACTCGCAGTGAATCGTCACCAGTAGTTCTTCCAGTTTACCAGGGAAGATCATTCGAAGTGAGATCCCACTCAATCCAAAATTTTGCCTAAGTACCATGGAGTGGCAACTAAGAACTTACCAACATTTGGCAGCTTATGATGCAAGATGTAACACTATTGGAGGACAGGGATTTACTCTAGATGAAGTCAAATTGGTTCTTTCAGTTTACACTAGAGGATAAAGCACAACAATGGTTTCAATCTTTACCATCTGTATCTATATTCACCTGGCAAGATATGCAACCGTAGTTTTTGAATGAGTTCTTCACAAATAAGAGAACTAGTGATGCAAGAAGAACATAAGGGGTTTTACACAAGCATCGGGTGAATTGTTTCATGAAGCTTATACCAGGTTCAAAATGATGATCAAGAATTGTCCTCATCACAGTATAGACGACTGGGAACTATTGAATTCATCCTTGAAGGACTGTCACCAGAAGACCTGCAGAATTTGAATCTATTTCTAATGGGACATTTGGTACAAATGATGAAGCTGTAGATTGGGAATATTTAGAAAGGATGTCAACCAATTCAAAGAGGCAAGCCCAAGTTGGTAGAAGAGCAGAGCAAGACATCCGGTTGTTAAAGCAGTTGCTAGCGCTACAATTGAACATGACAGGTTGAGTAAAATAGAGCAACAAACTGGTGTAGCTCAGTTCTGGAGGGCAAAGTGGTGGTCAAGTTATGAAGTATGTGCTGTATGTGAGGAACTAGGCCATTTGGTTGAGCAATGCCCTCATGGAGAAATTGGACATGAAGAAGTGAATCAGTTCTAGGAGGAGCAGGAGTTATGATATGAACTCCAACACTTACCATCCAGGCCTCAAAAATCATCTAAATCTCAGGTATGGAAATTCTAATAATCAATCTAATCCAAATTTTCAAGGAAGTAGGCAAAGAAAGGACAACAATATCAACCCCGTTCTCAGAATGGTCAAGGAGGTTACCAACGGTCCTATCTCACCGAGTAGTCAAGAACTTCCAATGCAGTTGGAATCAATGAGGTCTAGAGATTCTTAAAAGGATGGAGCAAAAGATAGAGCTCATGACAAGGCCATCCAATCAGTAACAACTCAAATGGGACAAATGGCAACCAAGTTACATGAAAATAAGAAGAGTAGTGGGATGCTGCCAAGCGATACAAAGGTCAACCAAATCACCAGTATTCGGGAACAAAGACTACAAAGCAGAATCCAGTTGGTCAGGTAAGTATATTCGTTCTGGTAAGGTATATTATAATAAGGTTAATTCACCATCACTTAAAACCTATACGGAGGGGGAATGGTAGATTTTGGCCCTGATGGTGAAAGTGATAGTGAGGGGGAACCTGTAATAAAATGAAATAAACAAAAAAGTGACAGAAACATCAAAACCGAGCACTAACATAGAAGCTCCTAAAGCTAAGGAAAAGGAGACTGCTCCTTTCCTAAAGCTTTGGAAAGCCAAAAGAAAGTCAATTCTGAAAGAAAAAGGGGCCCACAACAAGAGGAAATGTGGGAAGTGTTTAAACAAGTAAAAATTAATTTACCCTTAATTGATGCAATTAAACAGGTTCCCGCCTATGCTAAATATCTCAAGGATTTGTGCACCCAGAAACGGCACCATAAGTTTCCTAAGAAACTGATCTAACCGAACCAGTTAGTGCCATTTTGACTGGGTCCCTTCCAGCTAAACTACAAGATCTAGGAAGCCTTTAATATCTATCCAATTGGTGATTTAAAATGTCAGGGCGGTATTAGATCTTGGAGCTAGTGTAAGCATCTTCCCGGGATTTTGTACGACCAATATGATTTTGGTCCACTGCGTCAAGCTGACACTACTGTAGTGTTAGCTGATTTGACCCTTAAACTCCAAGAGGGATCGTGCGAGATGTAATTGTCAAGGTGAGGAGTTATTATCTGTGATTTCTGGTATTGGATTATGTGTCTGCTGATAAAACAAAACAACCAAATGTGATTTTAGGTCGACCTTTCTTAGCCACTGCACATGCTTTGATTGATTGTGGCAGTGGTACTGTTGATATGACATTTGGTAATAGAAAGTATTAGATTAAATGTTTTTTCAAATGGATCTAACTCTATGGTTGATGATGAATGCTTCATGGCAGACGTTGTTGATAGGTGCATCCCTCACTGTGGGGATGACCCACAGAGATGTGTTTTGTTTGTGAAGGTTTGTTGGCAGGAACAAGAGCTGATGAAGAATTGAAGAGTGTGGAAGTGATGGCATTTAAAGAAGGTAGGCCTCCATGGACACATCATGTGAGAACTTACCTGAGGAGATTTATCAGGGTTGAAGCCATCATTAATTAGTCCACCGAGGTTGAATTGAAGGATCTGCCAAAGCACTTGAATATGCCTTTCTGGGTGAGGACAAAAATCCCTGTTATTATTGCAGCAGACTGGATGAAAAGCAAGAGGAAGCATTGTTGGAGGTGTTTAAAAGATCACAAGGCAGCCATTGGTTGGACAATAGCGGATCTAAAAGGTATAAGCCCATCTATTGTAATGCACAAGATTATCACTAACGAGGATGCTAAACCCGCAAGAGATGGTCAAAGAAGATTGAATCCTAACATGCGTGAAGTAGTTAAGAAAGAGGTGATCAAGTGGTTGGATGCAGGGATCATCTATCCCATTTTAGACAGTGCTTGGGTGAGTCCAACCCAAACAGTACCAAGAAAGCTGGCATTCAGGTAATTAAGAGTGAACAAGGTGAGCAATTAGCCACCCGGCCTGTAACGGGTGGCGTGTTTGTATTGATTACAGGAAATTGAATGCAGCCACCTAAAGGATCATCCTTTGCCCTTTATTGACCAAATCATTGAGAAGTTATCAGTTCAGAAATTTATTGTTTCTAGATGGATATTCAGGTTATAACCAAATAGCTATACATCCTGACCACCAAGAAAAGGACCACATTCACATGCCCCTATGGTACATTTGCATTCAGGCGAATGCCATTCGGGTTGTGTAATGCCCAGCACCTTTCAAAGGGCATGATGAGTATCTTTCTGATATGGTTGGGGATTCCCTAGAGATCTTTATGGATGATTCCAGTTTTTGGCCGTCTTTTGAGTCATGTTTAAATGAATTGTCTAAAGTGCTTAAAGATGTGTTGAAATGAATTTGGTCTGAGTTGGGAAAAGAGTCATTTCATGGTAAAGGAGGGTATGGTTTTGGGTCATGTTGTGTCCGAAAAAGGAATGGAGGTGGATAGGGCAAAGATACAAGTTATATCTACATTGCCACCTCCAACCAATGTAAGGGGGTTCGGTCATTTTGGGTCATGCGGGGTTTATCGTAGGTTATTAAGGGATTTAGTGTCATCACAAAAACTTTATGTAACCTACTTTTGAAAGATGTACATTTGATTTTTAATGAAGAATGTTTGAAATCTTTAAATTGCTTAAAGAACAATTGGTTCAAGCCCCGATATGCAATCACCGGATTGGACAATTCCATTGAAATTATGTGTGATGCAAGTGATTTTGCTATCGGGGCTGTTTTGGGTCAACGGGTGGATAAGAAACCTGTTGCCATATACTATGCAAGCAAAACTTTATCTAATGCTCAGTTAAATTACACAACAATAGAAAAGGAGGTACTTGTAGTAGTATATGCTTTGGATAAATTTAGATCTACATATGGGGTAGTAAAGTAATTGTTTACTCTGATCACAGTGCGCTCAAATACCTCATGGCGAAGAAGGATGCCAAGCCTCGCCTAATTCGGTGGATCCTTCTATTACAAGAGTTGATTTGGAAATCCGTGACAAAAGGGTAGTGAAAATGTTGTAGCTGATCATTGTCACGGGTTGTTCATGAGAACGATGCTTCTGATGACGAGGAGATCAATAAGAAATTCCCTGATGAATTTCTAATGTTTGTTTTACGGACCATGGTATGCTAACTTGCTAATTTTTTGGTACAGGTGAGATTCCAGAGACGTGGTCTAAGAGCAAGAAGCAGAAGTTTGAGCATCGAGTAAGAGAGTACCATTTGGGGGCCAGACCTATTCAAGATTGGAGCTGATCAAGTGATTCATATGTGTACCCGATGAAGAGTTTCAAAGTGTGCTGAGA
>JACCIY010000913.1:0-78998 GCA_025506505.1 Flaveria sonorensis
TTTGTTGTAAATCAAACTTTTCCAAAAGACCTTGGTAGTTTGACTGATGAATGAAAGTTCCATCAGCTTTTGTTTATTTGCAACCCTAGAAAGAACTGTAATTCTCCCATGGCACTCATTTCAAATTTTTGTTGCATCAACTTTGTAAATGCATCACACAACTGTGGATCAGAGGATGCAAAAATATATCATCAACATAAATTTGAACAAGAGCTTATGCTGACCCACTTTCTTAATGACAAAGTTTTATCTATGGAGCCTCTAGTGAATTATTCGAAGAAGAAGAATTTGACAGTGTTTCATACCAGGCTCTAGGAGCTTGTTTCAACCCATAAAGAGCCTTATCAAGTTTATACACCCCAATCAGGATGTTTATTATCCTCAAAACCTGGTGGTTGACACCACATAAACCTCTCTTCTTTTATTTTACCATATAAAAAGCACTTTTGACATCCATTTGAAAACTTTAAGATTGTGGAATGCAGCATAGGCTAAGAACAATCTAATTGCCTCCAGTCTGGCTACAGGGCAAAGGTTTCATCATAATCAATACCTTCTTCTTGTGAAAAACCCCTGACAACCGTCTGGCCTTGTTCTTGACAATTGCCCATTTTCATCGTTTTTATTCCTAACACACCCATTTAGTGCCTATTGCACACTGACCTGGGGGTAGAGGTACCAGTTCCCACACTTGCTGCTGCTTTTTGACTGAAGAACTCAAGCTGCATGGCATCACCCATCCATTGCTCTTAATGCAATATGAAGTGTTTTTGGCTCTTGCTGACTGATGAAGAGAGCATAGAAGCAGAAGTTGGACAATTGACTTCTAGTGAGACACCAGCATTGATATCACCAATGATTTGAGACGTTGGGTGATTCTTCAGTCTCTGGTACACTATGAATCTGTGCAAGTGTTTGTAGCACGCTCAGCAGCAACAGATGTTGATCCAGATTCTTGAAACCAAGTGTTAGATGGCAGGTCAATGAAGTAGAGGATTCAGAAATCTCATCAGATTTGTCGTGGATGGTGCTACTGAAGCTACAGGAACATCAAGTTTAGTAGACTCAGGCAGTTGATCACTAAACTTGAATAGTGAGTACTGGATCATCATCACCATCAGTACCACCAGATGGATGACTAGCTGCAGAAGGTGATGAATTCACATGATCTGCAACAGCTGGAGGCTGATAAGGAACATATTGCAGTATGTCCAGATCAAACAACTCCACGGGTTTTGTGGGATTTTGTCCTTAGGAGATTCATTGAACTTCACATGCAAGGTTCTTCAACCATCTTTGTTCTGCAGTTGAACACTCTGTAAGCCTTGCAAGTGGATGAATACCCAACAAAATACCCTGCATCCACCTTAGAATCAAACTTTTGGAGTTGATCCTTTGTGTTGAGAATGTACCAAGGACACCCAATGCTCTGAGAATGAAATTAGAGGAGCCAAATGATGTAGAACTTCATAAGGAGTCTTCATCAACCTCTGATTCACTAAGCTCTATTTTGCACATAGCATGCTGTGTTGACAGCTTCAGCCCAAAAGTCAGTGGCAAACCAGAGTCAGCCAACATGGACCTTGCAGCTTCAATTAGGGTCCTGTTCTTTCTCTCCACTACTCCTATTTTGTTCTGGAGTCCTTGGGATGCTATACTGCCTCTTGATTCCTTTTGAAAGGTAGAAATCATCAAGTGTATGGTTTCTAAATTCAGTTCCATTATCACTTCTTATACACTTGACTGATAGGGAATACTGCTTCTCAACATACAACACAAAGTTAATAATTGTCTGAGCAGCCTCATCCTTTGAATGCAAGAAGAAGGTCCATACAAATCTGGAGTAATCATCCACAATTACCAGACAGTATTTCTTCTTTGCCATGCTCATTACTCTCACAGGACCAAAGAGATCCATGTGCAGTAATTGCAAGCAGGCAGTGGACTTTGGTTCTTCTATAGGAGGAATGAGAACTTTGTGTTGTTTTCCTTTTAAACAAGCAGTGCAGGTTTCATCACAGAGGAACTCCTTTATTGGTAGACCTCTCACTAAACTATTGTGGATCAGCTGATTCATGTTTTTGAGATTAACATGACCCAGCCTTCTATGCCACAGTTTAGATTCCTGAGGAGAGGCCTTGGAGAACAGGCAAGGATGACCTTTTAACACAATCTTCTTTGACAAATCCAAGGCATATACTCTTCCTATCCTGTTGGCCTTCAGGAGAGTATGTTCATCCAATACCTTGTCAATCAGCCTCAGAACTTTGGAAGACAGAATCCGGCAGTTCTGGCTTGTGAAAAGTGCAACATGCCCTTTATCACACATCTGACTGACACTCAGTAGATTATACTTGAGATTCTCCACATGGTTAACATCATCAAATCTGATTTCTCCATTTGACACAAATCCTTTCCCGATGATGTAACCCTTAGCATCATTTCCAAATGAGACAAATCCCTTCTTTCCTTGAGAGTAGTCATTAAGAAGAGAACTGCTCCCAGTCATATGCATAGATCCTCCACTGTCTACATACCAGATGCTTCTTTGGCATGCTGAAGAACCCTGCATTTATCATAAGAAACTAGTTAGCTTTAGAGACCCAAACCTTTTTGGTTTTGGGTCTGTTTTCATCAACAGATTTAACCATAACTTGTTTCTCATGATTAACAGCTGATGAAGGTGGAGATGGTGCTGAAATGGAATTCTTAGATTTGGGCTTGGATTTCCTTTTCAGTGGTTTGATCACAGGTGCATCTAGTTGGTTAACTCTCCCCAACAAATGCTGAACCATCATAACAAGTTGTGTCTGATTTGTTGCTAAAGCCTTCAGCTCATTTGACACATCAGTACTTGTTTTGATGAGTTCCTGTGACCCACCATTCCTCCTTCTTGAAATTCACAGACTTCGTCTGATGTTTATCATGAGGAACACTATCAGCTGTTTTCTGATAAACCCATCCTTCTTTTTGGATTTTGTGAGGCCTTGGGTTTATCAGTTTGAGATGACTGTGGTACAAACTTGGTCTCAAACTCATTTTTCATTTTATTAATCTCTTCTTTAATGAGCTTATCTCTGTTGAGTTTGGAACCCTTTTTGTACCAGCATTCATCAGATAGATGATTGAATTTACCACATATTTCACATGGCTTATTCTTCATCTTGGATTGATCAACTGCTGAAGTGGAAACTACTGAAGGTGTGATCTTCAGTACTTTCCTCCTTTCAGTACTTGTGTTAAGTACTGAAGGATCGGTAACAACTGAAGACTTGTTCTTCAGCTGTTCTCTATCCGTCCTGAAAGACCGTATGATAGATTCCTCAGCAGTTGTTAATCCTTTTATTTCATCAGATTTGAAATGCTTTTCAGATGTTGTGACTTGCCCTTCAGTACTTGGAGTACTTTGAGGGACAACATCTGAATTTCTCAGCTTTATGTGTTTATCAGCATTTAAACCATCAGGCAATTGATTTGCTGAGATCTTAACACTGACTTCATCCTCTAATTTTGTATTATCATTGAGGATGAATCACATGATGATGTGGTTTGGAAATTACTTTCACCTTCAGATTTTACTATTGATTTTGAAGTAAAATCAGTAGGTGGTGCAGTATGATTGTAACCTATTCCAAACTTCACATTTGAAGCTGTTTGCTTGCTGAGAAGCATTTCAAATCCCTTGCAGGATGTTACCCAGCGGTCACACTCAACTTGGGTAGCTGCAAGTGTCTCTTTGAGACTTCTGTGGTTCTCAAGTATGACCTCTACCTTAGCCTTTTCATCATTAAGTTGGCATTTAAGCTTGTAAATCTCATCATCTTTGTCATTAAGTGCAGACACATACTCATCTTTTCTTTTGGAAATAGTTTTCTCAAGCTCAAGATTTTGATTGATTAAAGCTACATTTGCCTCTCTAATAGAGACAAAGGCAGCTATGCATGATTCAGAACATAACTTGGCTTTAGCCTCAGAAGATACCTGGGTTACCTGTGAAGATGAAGCATCGGAGCAGGAACCCTCAGTAGACTCCAGGGCCATGAGAGCAAGATTCCCAAAAGGATGTTCACCACCATGTTGACCAGCACCAGCAGATAATTGCTCATTGAAACCAGAAAGATCATCTGGTAAGCTGCTCCAGTCAACAACTCCTGGTGTGAAGAAGCTGTGATGAGGTTGAGATTGTGATGGAGATGGTTGAGGCTCAGGTAGGGCTTGAGGTTGTTGTGCTATAGGGACTTGAACTGGATTTGGTTGTGGCATGTAATAGCAGGGATAAGGATATGGCATTGGACCCTGAGGGACAAAATATGCAGGAGATTGAGGTTGTGAGTGATGACCAGAACTAGCAGGATGTTGCCCTTTGTTTTGTGAACTATTGCTTGGAAAGGTCACAAAGGGTGCAGAGGAGTTAGATCCAGTTGATCTACACTCTCTTGCAAAGTGCCCAAGCCTGTGGCATTTGTGACACCTCAACTTACTCTTGTCAAAACCAACTTTGGTTTTGCCAGAGAGTCCTGAAAATTTCCTACCAGTTCTCTTGTAGAACTTTTGAGATCTATATTGATCAAGGCCATTTGGCTCAAAATATCCATCTCTTCTAAATCATCATCAGCAATACCCTGCAAATCATCCATGATAAAGCATAAATTATCACTATTACACCCAGAATGACTGTCAACACCAACAAATGCATGATCAGAACTGTTTGAAGAGAAATCTATATGCTCATCATAATGGCTTTCTAATCCAGCATATTCTGACTCATGACCGACCAAGGCAGTGTTCCCTGGTACAAAGTCATCAGAGAGCTTTCCTGATGATGCCAGTTTCCTTTTCTACTCTATCTCTCTTTCAAATGTAAGCAGTTTCCCATGGAGTTGGTTGAGAGATAGGCTATCCAGATTTGCACTGGAGCGTAGGACAATGGTATATGTGTCCCATCTCTCAGGCAGTGATCTGAGGAATCTGTTATTCATCTGGCTGTTAGTATACTCATGCTTGACCATTTTCAGCTCAGAGATCAAGCAGGAGAAACGCTCAAACTGTTGAGTCAGTGTCTCACCCTTCCTATAGAGAATGTCTCATATTGTTGGGCGAGGATTTCTCTGTTGTTTGCTAAGACCTCATCAGTTCCTCCGAATTGTTCCTTCAAAGCATTCCAGAGGTCATGAGCAGTTTCATGATGCATAAGCCCAGAATAGATTTCATTCGGCAGTGCCATGGCCAGAATTCCATGGGCTTTAGCATCAATCTCAAACAGTTTACGATCTTCATCTGAGTATTGCTCCTTCTTCTTCGGAACCATTTAGTTGGTCTCCGGATTGTTCACCATAGGCTTGTGTGGACCATGAACCACAGAAGTCCAACACCCTGAACTGTTAACAGACAGGTGATGGAGCATTCTTCATTGCCATATGTTATACTCACTCCTAACCAGCATCGGAGGCTTGGTTGAGGAGCCAGTATTGTGAGGATCTTTAGAAGGAGTAGTCATTCTCAGATTCAACCAAAACAATCAAGTTTCAACAGATTTAGCACAAAAACACAACAAACTCAATATGAACCAAGAAGAAACTCAATTTGAATAACCAGAAGCAGCAGAAAATCAATCTCTATAACCAATTCTTGCAAATATGCTAATTCGATCAAACTTTAGATATCGAAATAGCAGTTTCAATGATCAATTGTTAAACCGATCAATGATTAACCTGCTCTGATACCATTTGTCAGGATCAGTGATCTAAGTTTGATCGATTAGAGTTGAATCGCAGCGGAATTAGAACAAGAATTAGACAAATATAGCAAGAACACAATAAATATTCAATGGAACAGTACACGGTTATATAGAAATAGGGTTTTCTGCAAAAGGGATAATAACATTCATGCACACATGCTTCGGTATGGCGGCTGCTAGGTTTTCTAAGCTGCACCGATTACAATTAGGTCAGCATTCCTTATATAAAGGAATGTGACGTCTGCTGATGTCACTTGATAGTGACGTCTAACAGAATTATTACAAACTACTGAAAGTAAGCAAACAACTGAGAATGTTCACAGCAACTGAGAACATCTTAGAGTATGCTAAGTACAAGAAGAAACATAAAACTACTGAAACTACAAGTACTAAAAGAAATACAACTACTGAAAGGAAACCATCACAACTACTGAAGAGGTCTTCTTCAGCTGTTGTGACAACATCTGAAACTTGGTCTTCAGTCTTTGTCTTCAGCTCTTTCACTTCAGACTTTGTCTTCAGCTCTTTCACTTCAGACTTTGTCTTCAGCTCTTTCACTTCAGACTTTGTCTTCAGCTCTTTCACTTCAGACTTTGTCTTCAGCTCTTTCACTTCAGACTTTGTCTTCAGCCCTTGTTATCAGCTGATGTCTTCAGCTGTTGCAGACTACTTCAGTTGTTGTAATGTCCGTGGGACTTAAAGGTTTTTCTGATCAGGCTCATTGGTTCTTTTGGTCCAACATTCCTCAAGGACTTTCTGAGTCTGAATCTGAGGATGATAATGAAATAATGAGGATGATGATGAATCTAAGAATGAAGAAAGTTCTTCTTCAAGTGATGATAATGATGATGATGATGATGATGTTGGATGTAATGAAGTTAAAGTTGTTAAAGAAATTGATAAGGAGATTGATAGTAATGAAACATAATCTAATAATTAGAATGAAGATGTTGATGATCCAAATGATGTGAATGAAGATATTGATGAAGTAAATAAACAACAACAATGGAATCTAATTTTCATAATGTTGATGTAATTAAGCCTGTTGTACAAGGTAAATCACCTATTGTACAATCACAAAATTCGACAGCACAAGAGAATGTGATTGCCGAGGAGTCTTCCTCGAGGTCATCATAGCGTTACTAGTTCACCTATTCATGTGTTAGATGAAGGTGGAAGATCAACACAATATGTTACAGTCCTTTCTGAGAACTTGAACGCTAAGCAGATCGTAGAATCTTTGAAAGAAGAGAATATCCGTCAGCTTAAGATGATTGAGAAGCTGAAAGATGAAAATGATCAATTGAAAGCAGAAACTTTAAAGAAAGACTTGAAGATTACAGAGTTTGAAGAAATTCAAGAGATGAATTTAAAGAACTTTGATGTATTGCTTAGAGATTATGATTTGATGGATGAAAAATACAAAAAGTTGAAGGAAGAGTATGATAAGCTGAAAGAAGAGCATGAGATTATGAAAGATAACTTAAATCTCAATCTACTCAACCACAAGACCAAGAACCTTTACCATCAAAGAAAGAGGTTGTTCATGAAGTTTCGCTTATTGAAACTAAATTAAGAGAAATGTCTCGAGTATATACTAGAGAAATGAGCCATGTTTCACAAGAAATCATTGTTGCACCTGAACTTCAATCTACTGAAGCTGAGAAATTATCTGAGGCTGCCAAAGGCAAAAGAAAGATAGATGAGTCTGACTTTCAATCATTGGCAGAATCATCCTCCAACCCTCAGCAGAATCATCCTCCAACCCTCGGCAGAATCATCCTCCAACCCTCCATCAAAAATGCAGAAAATTGTTTCTGACACTAGTAAATAGTTTAAATGACATTTTTTATTATTGTGTTGTTTAATTTCTTATATGCTTGAATCTAATTTGTTTTTCTTATGCAATGAATGTAGATAATCCTTCTATACAAGAAAGTGCAGAAGCAGATGTACAAGAGCAAATTGAAGCATTAGATGACTTAGATCCAGAGTTATCAGATGCTTGGTACGATGAGGTATTGGAGGAAGAAGACAGCGCTGAAGCTGCAGATTCTCCAGTTGAAGCTATTTCTGAAGACATCCCTGTAGACGTTGAGTACAGATATAACTATCTGGTCCAGAAGAAGTACAATCGTGTATTCTTGGATGGTCTCACAGTTTCTCAAATCAATGAGGAGTATGAAAAGTGTATGATAGCAGAGACAACAGCTCCAGTTGATCCGAATAAAATAGTTGTTGAACATGGAGAATGGGTTCCGATGCAAGAAAGTATCAATATTGAAGATATTCCAACATCAGAACTTCATCATCCAGATCCTGAGAATATGACTACTATTGAGCTTAGATTGTGGTTACAATCAAGAAATTATCTAAGGAAGAGATTGAACAGGCTGCAATCCAAGTCTCTAAGAAATTTAGTTAGAAGTTTTCAAGAGACGGAGAAGCAAAATAATAAGATGATTGTGTTAGACATGGACAACCCATAGTATCTGGAGATTACCAAAAGAACTCGAATTTTAAAGCCTCAAGAGATAAAGGCAATGGAGTTGGTAAAAAGGGGCCATGAGAAAGAAAAGAACTGATTGGTATGTTCCCTGAGACTGAGAAGCAAGCGTATAAAGTCTCGGTTGAACAAAAACAACTGTGGAACAAAGCAAGATCTGCAGGTGACTTAGTCAGAAATGTATTGCAGAAAGGCCAATCTATATCTGAGTTGCTTAATGCAATAATTGTGCCTGATAATACAAAAGAGGTTAAGATAATCGCCTGGAAATAGATGAGATCTTTGATGCTTTTCTGATTAAACGTGTAAACGCAATATGTGATGTTTATCACTTTTACATGAGCATCATTGCATTGCCATACAAGATTTAAAGGAGTTGAACAAGTTGCCTCTGATTAATCCTTCCAAGGCAGCTCGAGGTGAAAAGTTTGTCAAACTTCTCAATCGTGGCATTACCAGGATGGATACTTATCTTAAAACTCGATATGATCAAAAAGATAAAGAATATTTCTAGTCTTTAAAGAGCATAGGAAGGTGGCTGCTAATTCAGAGGAAGAAGAACATTTCTTGAATGAGTATTGTGACCAGTATTTTGAGAGAGTCATGTAACACCCGAAACCTCGGTCAAAATAAAAAGAAAAGAAAAGTATTTTGAAGAAAATAAAAAGAAGGCAAAGTTGAGGGGTGCTTTGTGTAAATAGTACCAGAAAGTCAAAGTTTCACTTATAAGAGCATGGTCGCCCATGCCCCATCCTGCTCCTGCTACTACCGAAAAGAAAAGAAAAGAAGAAGCTGCATTTTAAGGTTTTCTCTCGGTTGTGAAGAAGAATAGGCTGCAATCTTTGAAGGTTAGTATGTTATATGTTAATGGTTCGGTTTCTTTGTGGTTTCACCCTTAGAAACTGATTATTAAGTGTTTTTGGTGTTTGGTGCTTTTTATGTTTGTTTTTAGGTGTTTGAACTCGTGTGCAAGCAGGTTCGATGGAGTATTACTTGTTTGCTGCACTAGGTGAGCTCTAGACCCCGGTTTCTATGTTTTTTAAACTATTTTGGGGTTGAAAATGCATGATTGAAATGTTTTACAACTGATTTATGTTTACCCGTATGTATATATGTTTATGCTTATGTTCTATGCTTGTTTATGTGTTATGGTTGCTTAGAATGTTAGGTATAAGCTTAGAACATATTAGTATGCAGTTTGGGTTGAAATGTAAGCCTGAAATATACATAACTGATGGTCATGCGCCCAACAGGCCCATGCGCCTGGGATTTTAACTTAGAAACGCCCAAGTTCAAGCCATGCGCCCAAACAGGGCCCATACGCCTGGAATATTTGCCTAAGAAAAATTATGTGGGGCTCATGCGCCCTAATAGTGCCCAAGTGCCCAAGGTTTTGCCTGAAATTGACAAGTGTAAACTCATGCGCCTAAATAGTTTTATGCGCCTAAATAGTTTTATGCGCCCAACCCTTTGTTCAGGCGCCTAAGTGCTAGTCCATGCGCCTGAACAGTTCATGCGCCTAGAATGTAAGCTAAAATGCCTAAGTGTAAGAGTTCATGTGCCCAAATAGTGTTAATGCGCCTAAGCAGGGCTCATGCGCTTGCATAGTACTCTTGCGCCTAAACACTTAGAAAATTTTCTAGAATTTCGGGAAATCAGAATTTTAGGGTTTGACCCTGGTTTGACTTGGTGATATTACTTGATTATTTTATTTATGTTTTGGGCTGTTCTTGTGTTCCTATTAATTATATTATTATGTGACTTTACGTGGTGTGATTTATCCGTATAACGTAAAGTATTATCATTAAAAAAGTGGAAAGATTAATGATAATGAGAAGTGGAACATAAAGAACGGAAGAAAGACTTGCAAGCAAATTCACATGAGGTTCACAACCACTAGGTTGTTAGCTCAACTGTGTGCAGTTTAGCTAACCCGTTGGATGCACACAGGGTCAATCTTGAGATTGAGGGGACCCTTGTTGCTGCCCCGGTACTGGAGTCGGCTTCGTGCATCAGTATGGGATCTATGTGTAGACCTCGGCCCAGTACCAGTTTTGTGCGTAATATCGGGAGCATAGCACATTGGTCCAGATTAAGTGAAAGATTAAAATAAAGTTCGGATGAACGATGATGTAAATGGTAAAAGAAGATAATGGATGTTATCTTAACTTTACGTACGATGTGTGATCACGTACGAATGAAAAGTATATTTTTAAAGGGTATTTTCGTATACAAACCTTTTAGGGTAATTTAATGTTTAAACACTAGAACTCACTCAGCAATGCTAACTTTTATACATTTTTAGTTGGCAGGTAATTGCTGAGGATGGCACTCGGGGAGGCTACTCGTTAGGTCTAGACTGGCATCCGTTCACCTTTATAATATTGTTGTTTTGTAATGCAATTAACTGATATTTTGTAACTGATAACAAACACAATGTATTGCTTGACAACAGCTTTATTAATGAAGTGAATGGTTTTGTTGTTAATTCCGCTGCATCGTTTTAAGAATTATGTAATGTTTTTATTTAGTTATGCTGTGATTGACCAACTGTGAGGTCTCCGGAACGGGGCCTTACAAGTTGGTATCAGAGCCAAAGTTTAAGAAATAGGTAATATTTTCAAAACCTAACTTAAACTGAGAATGGGACGAATGGAGGGATGCCAGCCAGAGTAGCTACGTGCCATCAGGTATTTCTTTTCTTAATTAACCGGTATTATGTATGTGTGCTATTTAATTTATGTGCCTTTAGTAGATTTGAATACTACTATAGTTAGGATAGGAAATGCTCGGGGGATGAAGAGTAAAGTAAGTGGCTAATCACAACTGGCCACTGTAATTAGGGACTTACTATACTTGACATAAACTGAGCTATTACCTTGAATGATCATGTTGGTGTTTGGATCTTATAGTGATTAGAGGATGGCCGGAGGTAGATCATCTAAGGCTTCTCGAGGTGGAGCACGGGGTGGTCGTGCTGGTAGGCCACGGGCCGTGAAGAACAAGACAGGACTGCAGAGATGGCTCCTGGTGAGCCTGGGCTTCATCACCCAGAGGGTGGTAATGAGAGTGCCAATCTGAGGGCCTCGGTGAAAGAGGCAGTGGTGGAGGTTCACCAAGTCATGCAGACGATCCTACCATCTGTAATGACTGAAGTTATCCGGGCTGTAAGAGAAGACGAAAGGAAAGAGAAGGAGGAGGAAAGGAGGATGACTGCTGGCAGGAGGGAGAATGTAAGAGGTCACAATAATGATGAGGAGGAGCTGAATGCTGAAAGGGGAGCCTCCAGTGATGAAGAAGAGGTGGTGGTGCGGGAAACCACGAGAGGATGTAGCTACGGGGCATTCCAACGGTGTAAACCCCCTACTTTTGATGGTATTGGCAATGTTGCAGCTGCCCACCACTGGATAAGGGAGATGGAGACGATTGAAGATCAGTGAGTGTCGGGAGGACCAGAAAGTGAAGTTTGCCACTCACTCGTTTGTCGACTCGGCACTATGTTGGTGGACAATCTTGTCCAAGCCGAGGGTGACAGGGCCATCAAGAGAATGAGATGGGAGAGCTGAAGAAGTTGGTGATTGAGGAATTCTGTCCTCACCAGAACTCAACAAGATCGAAAGGGAGTTCTTACAGTTGAGGCGAGAACTATGACCCACCAGGAATATACCGCCAAGTTTAACGAAATGGCGAGGTTGGTGCCGGATCAGGTTACGCCGGTATCGAGGAAGATCAATTGGTACGTTCAGGGACTACCGGCCGACATCCGCAGATATTGATCGCTGCCCAACCGAGAACTTTTAGGTCGGCAGTGGATTTGGCGGGAATGTTGTATGATGAAAGGGAAGTAGTGGTGGTTGAGGTGAAGAAGCGGACGAAGGCGATAAAACTGGGGAGGTAAGCGGTTTGGGAGTGGCGGTTACACCCCAAACAACAAAAGGAAGAGGATGGATGACCGACGGGTGGTGTCAACTGGCCGGGGTGAGGAAGTGCGACTGATGTGGTAGGGAGCACACTGGTGGTTGCATGAGGGAGTGACTGTGTGCTTCAGTGTGGGAAGCCCGGTCACATAGCAAGAGATTGCGGAGTGCCGAAGTGCTTCAACTATGGGGGACTGGCCACAGGAACTATGAGTGCAAGAAGCCGAGAGCTGAGAGCTCTGGGGCCAAGAAGGGGACCGAAGAAGGAGGACAGAGGGCGAGTGCTAGAGCCTTCACGATGACCCGAGAAGAGGCCCGGGTAGACCCCGACGTCATGTCAGTTATGTTTCTAGTAAACCAAACTTGTGCCTCTGTATTATTTGATTCTGGTGCTAGTAGGAGTTTCATATCTGCTGCTTTCTGCGTTAAGTTGCCTGTTAGTAGTAGAAGTATTGATGAGCCTTTTGACGTAGAAACAGCTATTGGTGAGTCAACCAGAATTTCTAATATGATTGAGGATTGTGGCATAGAATTAGAAGGCCATAGGTTTGCTGCTAAACTATATGTGATGCCCCTAGGAGGATTCGATGTAGTACTAGGGATGGACTGGTTAGCAACCTATGAGGCAAACATCGTGTGTCGTAAGAAGATGATTCGACTAATTGCGCCCGATGGAAGTTCGTGACGGTCTACAGTGACCGTGTAGCTACGGTTCCGAGGGTGATTTTGATGGCGGTGGCAGAGAAGTGCATGAAGCGAGGATGTAGTGCCTACCTGGCTTACGTAAAGGATGTGGCGCGTCAGTACCATAGTTTTCTAAAGTGCCCGTGGTGTGTGACTTTCCAGACGTGTTCCCAGAAGATTTACCAGGGTGCCACCGACCGCGAGATCGAGTTTCAGATAGATCTGATACCCTGTGCTCAACCAGTTGCTAAGGCACCGTATCGATTAGCTCCGACGGAGATGAAGGAGTTAATGGTTCAACTGTAGGAGTTGATGGATAAAAGATTTATTTGACCGAGTATCTCTCCCTGTGGTGCTCCGGTCCTGTTTGTCAAGAAGAAAGATGGTAGTATGAGAATGTGTATTGACTACCGGAGTTAAACAAGTTAACAGTGAAGAACCGACATCCTCTGCCCAGAATAGATGCTTGTTTTACCAGCTCCAGGTGCCAGTTGGTTCTCGAGGATAGATCTCCGATCTGGTTACCATCAATTGAAGGTTAAGGAACAAGATAGTCCTAAGACAGCGTTTCGCACGCGTTATGGAAATTACGAGTTCCTCGTTATGTCTTTCGGTTTAACTAATGCGCCAGCTGCCTTTATGGATTTGATGACGAGTGTGCCGGCCAATGCTAGATAATTCAGTGATTGTTTTATTGATGATATCCTGATTTATTCAAAGAGCGAAGAAGAACATGCTGGTCACATACGCAAGGTATTGGAGACACTTAGAAGGGAGAAGCTTTATGCTAAATTCTCTAAGTGTGCTTTCTGGTTATGTGAAGCTCGATTTTTGGGTCACGTGGTTAATGCTGAAGGAATTATGGTGGACCCGGTGAAGGTTGAGGCAGTAATGCAGTGGAATCTCCAAAGACGCCATCCGAGATTCGCAGTTTCTTGGTTTGGCGGGCTACTACCGAAGGTTTATTCAAGATTTTTCCAAGATAGCCTCACCTTTGACCAAATTGACTCGCAAGGATGTGAAGCATGTGTGGGGACGGGAACAGGAGGATGCGTTTGAGGAGTTAAGGCAAGACTACTCAGGCTGTTGTCTTGACATTGCCCGAAGGAAGTGAAGACTTAGTGTATACTCGATGCTTCCTATTCGGGACTAGGTTGCGTGTTGATGCAACGTGAAGGGTAATACCCTATGCGTCTCGATAGCTGAAAACTCACGAATCCAATTACCCCACTCATGACTTGGAGTTAGCGCGGTGGTCTTTTCGTTGAAGATTTGGAGGCACTATTTATACGGGACAAAGTGCCAATCTTCACGGACCACAAGAGCTTAAAGTACTTCTTTGAGCAAAGGATCTCAATATGAGGCAGAGGAGGTAGTTAGAGTTGATCAAGGATTATGACTGCGAGATCCATTACCACCCGGGCAAGGCCAACGTAGTGGCCGACGCCCTTAGCCGAAAGGAGAGACCTGAGCCGATTCGGGTGAAGGCGTATCAGTTGGTGATGACCTCAACGTGATGACACAGATCAAAGAATTTCAGAATGAGGCGCTAAAGAAGGTCACCTAACCTCCGAACGAATGAGAGTCTAGTCACGGAGTTGGGAGAAAATCCCATGGAGTTAGAACCCGCTTCGGGCAGATGTGGATTCCCCGTTATGGAGATCTACAGAGGCGAATCATGAACGAAACTCATAAGACTCGATACTCCATTCATCCTGGTGCTACCAAGATGTATCAAGACATGAAGAAAGATTACTGGTGCCGGGTATGAAGCGCGATGTAGTGGAGTATGTGAGTAAGTGCCTTACTTGTTTGCAAGTGAAGGCAGAACATCAGAAGCCATACGGAAAGATCCAGCCATTGGATATACCCGAGTGGAAGTGGGAGCACATCACCATGGACTTCATCACAAAGTTACCCCGTACTGCGAGGGGGTACGATACCATATGGGTGATAGTTGATCATTTGACAAAGAGTGCTCACTTCCTACCGATCCGCGAGACGTATTCCTCTGAGAGACTGGCGGATTTGTTCATGAAGGAGATTGTGGCTGTCATGGTGTGCCGTTCTCTATTGTGTCGACCATGACACACGGTTCACATTGAAGTTTTGGAAGAGATTCCACGATGCGATGGGGACGAGGCTAACATCAGTACGGCTTATCATCCTCAGACAGATGGTCAGTCTGAGAGGACAATTCAGACGCTCGAGGATATGCTCCGAGCATGCGTGATTGACTTTGGAGAAAGTTGGGATGATCACCTACTGTTAGCAGAGTTCTCGTATAACAACAGCTATCATGCCAGCATTGGTATGCCACCATACGAGATGCTATATGGTAGGAGGTGTAGAACGCCCGTATGTTGGGGAGACATCGGGTAGAAAGAGTTGGGAAGCGTGGAGGTGATCGAGGCTATGACAGAGAAGTTAGAAAAGATCTAAGCCTTATGAAGGCGGCGAAGGATAGACAAAAGTCGTATGCCGACAAAAGGCTAGACCAATTGAGTTCAACGTGGGTGATAGAGTCATGTTGAAGGTCTCACCTTGGAAGGAATCATCCGGTTCCGAAAGAGAGGCAAGCTGAGCCCGAGGTACATAGGCCTTTCCCAATCATTACACGAGTAGGGGAGGTGGCCTATCGACTAGAATTGCCCAATGAGTTAAGTGGAATTCATCCGACATTCCATGTATCTCATCTCAGAAAGTGCTTAGCTAATGAAGACATGGTTGTATCATTGGAGGACATCAAAGTGGATGAACGACTTGACTATGTAGAACAACCAGTGGCAATCGTCGATCGAAAGGAGAAGAGGTTGAGGAATAAAGTGGTTCAACTTGTGCGGGTTCAGTGGAAACACCGGAAGGGTTCTGAGTCTATGTGGGAGACTAAAGCAGAGATGAGACAGCATTACCCACAGTTATTCGAAGAGTGACAGGTTTCGGGGATGAACCTCTTTAAGGGGGGTAGACTTGTAACACCCGAAACCTCGGTCAAAATAAAATGAAAAGAAAGTAGTTTGAAGAAAATAAAAAGAAGGCAAAGTTGAGGGGTGCTTTGTGTAAATAGTACAAAAAGTCAAAAGTTTCACTTATAAGGGCGGGTCGCCCATGCCCTATCCTGCTGCTGCTGCTACCGAAAAGAAAAGAAAAGAAGAAGTTGTATTTTAAGGTTTTCTCTCGGTTGTGAAGAAGAAGGGCTGCAATCTTCGAAGGTTAGTTATGTTTATATGTTAATTGGTTCGGTTCTTTGTGGTTTCACCCTTAGAAACCGATTATTAAGTGTTTTTGGTGTTTGGGTGCTTGTTTATGTTTGTTTTTAGGTGTTGGAACTCGTGTGCAAGCAGGTTCGGTGGAGTATTACTTGTTTGTTGCACTAGGTGAGCTCTAGACCTCGGTTTCTATGTGTTTTAAACTGTTTTGGGCTGAAAATGCATGATTAAATGTTTTACAACTGATTTATGTTTACCCATATGTATATATGTTTATGCTTATGTTCTATGCTTGTTTAGTGTTATGGTTGCTTAGAATGTTGGGTATAAGCTTAGAACATATTAGTATGCAGTTTAGGTTCGAATGTAAGTCTAAAATATACATAACTGATGGTCATGCGCCCAAACAGGGCCCATGCGCCTGGGATTTTAACTTAGAAACGCCCAAGTTCAGGCCATGCGCCCAAACAGTGCCCAAACGCCTGGAATATTTGCCTTAGAAAAATTATGTGGGGCTCATGCGCCCCAATAGTGCCCAAGCGCCCAAGGTTTTGCCTGAAATTGTGTAACACCCGAATTTTTATAAAGGCCAAAATGCAAAAGAAGAAAAGAATCTTGAATAAAGTAGACAAAGGCCAAAGTTGAAGGGTGAAAAGTGTAAAAAGTACCAATTCTATTATTTTAATGCAAAAGTGGTATGGCCGCCCATAACACTTTCGCTTGCTGCTGCTGCTCGATAAAGCAAAAGAAGAAGAACTTAAATCCTTATTTCTCTCGGTCGAATTGTGAAGGTGAAGAAGAATCTTCAAGGTTAGTAGGTTATTTTGTAATTAATTGGTTCGGTTTCTTTGAGTTTTCAACCTTAGAAACCGATTTCTAAGTGTTGTATGTGCTTTCGTTGGTTGGTTGCTTGTTTAGGTGTTTGAACTCGTGTACAAGCAGGTTCAGAGGAGTTTTGCTTGTTTGCTACACTAGGTGAGTTCTATGACCCCGGTTTTATGTTTTTAAACTTCTTTGGGGCTGAAAATGCATTTAAAATGTTTTACAACCGTTATGTATGATAACTGTGTATGTATGTGTATGAACTTCTATGTTCTATGAAGTTGTAAGCTTGTTCTAAGAGTTTAGCATGATAGATCTATGTTAAGAAGGTATGAAAATGAGGTTTTAGAACTGGTTATAGCATAAGTCTCATTTACAGGTCTGATGGTTCATCCGCATTTACACTGTGATAATTCCTAAGTGTTTTGTTCACCCGCATTTACAGTTGTTCACCCGCATTTGCAGTTGTTCACCCGCATTTGCCTAAATTCAGCCTAAGTGTTCATCAGCATTTCTTTTATACATGCGCATTTGCTACAGTGTCCATCAGTATTTCTTTTAATACAGAATAATTACCAAGTGTTCATCCGCATTTTCAAGTTGTTCATTCGCATTTGCAAGTTGTTCATCTGCATTTGCAGTTGTTCACCCGCATTTACAATTGTTCACCCGTATTGGTTTTGTTCACCCGTATTGGTTTTGTTCACCCGCATTGGTTTTGTTCACCCGCATTTCTTTAAGACTTAAGGAATTTTTTGGAATTTTGGAAGATCAAGATTAGGGTTTGACCATGGTTGACTTGATGCTTGTATCTGATTATCTTATGCATGTTGTGGGCTGCCCTTATGTGCCTATTATGATATTAACATGTGACTTTGTGTGGATTGCTTATGATCATAAAGTATTATTATTAATCAAGTGAAAGATTAATATTAACAAAAAGTGGAACATAAAGAATGAAAAGACTTGCAAGTAAAAATTTACAGGAGGTGCACGACCATGTTGTCGTTAGCTCAACTGTGTACGGTTTAGCTAACCCAAAGGATGTACACAGGGTCAATCTTTAAGATTGAGGGGACCACTGTTGCTGCCCCGGTACTGGAGTCAGCATATGTGCACCACGGATAGAGTCTATTTATAGACTTCAAGGCCCAGTACCAGGTTTATGCGCATTATATGGGGGGTATAGCACTTTGGTCCATATCGACAGTGAAAGATAATAATAAATAAGCAAGAAAGAGAATTGTGATGATGTAAATGGATATGATTTGTATGTATGATATGTGATCACATCCGAAAGAAAGATAAGATATTCTTTTTAAGAAGTATTTTGTATCCAAATCTATCAAGATATTTTTATGATTTTAAAACTAGAACTCACTCAGCAAAGTTGACTTTTATGCGTTTTCAGTTGGCAGGTAATTTGCTGAGGATGGCACTCGGGGAGGCTACTCGTCGGGATTTGGCTGACATCCATTCAAGAAGATAACACTATTGTTTCGTAATACAACTAATGATCTTTTGTAACTGTTATCAAACATGTATTACTTAGCAACAACATTTATAAAGTTAATGAATGGCTTTTGAAGTTTAAACTCCGCTGCATTGTGCTAATAAATTATGAAATGTTTTATAAATTGAGCTATGATTGTCCAACTGTGAGGTCTCCGGAAACGGGGCCTTACAAATTGACAAGTGTAACTCATGCGCTAAATAGTTTCATGCGCCCAACCCTTTGTTCAGGCGCCTAAGTGCTAGTCCATGCGCCTGAACAGTTCATGCGCCCAGAATGTAAGCTAAAATGCCTAAGTGTAAGAGTTCATGCACCCAAATAGTGTTGATGCACCTAAGCAGGGCTCGTGCGCCTACATAGTACTCATGCGCCTAAACACTTAGAAAATTTTCTGGAATTTTGGGAAATCAGAATTTTAGGGTTTGACCCTGGTTTGACTTGGTGATATTACTTGATTATTTTATTTATGTTTTGGGTTGTTCTTATGTTCCTATTTATTATATTATTATGTGACTTTACGTGGTGTGATTTATTCGTATAACGTAAAGTATTATCATTAAAGAAAGTGGAAAGATTAATGATAATGAGAAGTGGAACATAAAGAACGGAAGAAAGACTTGCAAGCAAATTCACATGAGGTTCACAACCACTAGGTTGTTAGCTCAACTGTGTGTCGTTTAGCTAACCCGTTGGATGCACACAGGGTCAATCTTTGAGATTGAGGGGACCCTTGTTGCTGCCCCGGTACTGGACTCGGCTTCGTGCATCAGTATGGGGTCTATGTGTAGACCTCGGCCCAGTACCAGTTTTGTGCGTAATATCGGGGCATAGCACATTGGTCCAGATTAAGTGAAAGATTAAAATAAAAGTTCGGATGAACGATGATGTAAATGGTAAAAAGAAGATAAGGGATGTTATCTTAACTATACGTACGATGTGTGATCACGTACAAATGAAAAGTATTTTATTTTAAAGGGTATTTTCGTATACAAACCTTTTAGGGTAATTTAATGTTTTAAAACTAGAACTCACTCAGCAACGCTGACTTTTATGCATTTTTAGTTGGCAGGTAAATTGCTGAGGATGCCACTCGGGGAGGCTACTCGTCGGGTCTAGACTGGCATCTGTTCACTCTTAATAATATTGTTGTTTTGTAATGCAATTAACTGATCTTTTATAACTGATAACAAACACAAATGTATTGCTTGACAACAACGTTTATTAATGAAGTGAATGGTTTTGTTGTTAATTCCGCTGCATCGTTTTAAGAATTATGTAATGTTTTTATTTAAATATATTGTGATTGACCAACTCTGAGGTCTTCGGGAACGGGGCCTTACAAGTCACTAACCTAGGCTTAAAAGTGATAGATGGTACACAAACCTCTAAGCCGATTTTGAGGTGGTTTTATCATGCAGACTCATTTCAATTGAAGTTAGTTCGTAACTTGGACGATTGGGATCAAGATATGATATCCTTATTTGGAGTTTTTGAGCTTAATCTTCTCCATCCAAGTTATATCTTTTTCTTGTCCAAGCAGAAGTTTGAACGTGTTGCTTCAGAAGCTACTGATAATGACAAAAAATATTTCATAACGATCATTAAGGTAATGGATGCTGTTATGGAGCGAATTTCATTGCGGAAAGCTCTAGCATTTGCAAATATCATGAAGAAGGACATAAAGTATATTGACTTTATGAGAATATCCAGTAAAGGAGTGTTGGAAGTTCACTCTCAAAATTATCCAAAACCTTATGAGTTCTATGCTAACATTGACATCACAGGTCTGTCAAAAGACACTCTGGAAGCAATGGACAAGATTGAGATCAAAACTAATGAGTCAAAGCCTGAGCAAGCCATCCTTTCCAAGAAGTTTAAGTCTGCGATCAAGAAGGCTTTACGAGAGTTGGAACTCTACAAAGAGAAGCCCGTGTTCAAGATCAAAGATGAACCAGAAGAGTTCATATTGGACTAAACACAATGCCAATCTTAGAGGGAGTATTGTTAGAGCCCGAAGAAGATTAACATTTGTCTTTTACTTTTTTGTCATAGTATAGGGACTTGTTTTGTTAATATAGTTCCTTGTTTCTTTTGATAGTATAAATTGGATACTTTATGTATTGTGTAGAAGGGGGAAAGAAGTGAACTACTGTAATTCACCCATACACTTTGTATCCACAGTTTTTGCTATCAATAAGATTTATGAATTTTTAAAGTAATTGCTTGTGTTTTGATTTCTTAGTGTTTGAATTGATTATTGCATTACAATATCATCACAGATCGATCCATTTGAACCTGTCATTATATGTATAGTGTATAAATTTTTTACAAATATATTTTTATTTACTGGAAGATAGAATATATCATGAATAAATTTGTAATTTTTAAACAAGAAATTATTGTTAAATCAAGATAACAATAAATAAGCATCAATATGTCGTAAAATTATATTTTCGATGAGGTAAAAGGATATTTTTTAGCTATCGACTAAGACTTTACTAGATCTTTATAACAATTAAACCGATTCATGATGATCAATCTCTCAATAGATAGACCCATTGAGTGGGTTAGACTCCAGAGAAATCACGACTTGCACCAATTTTCTTCTTGTTTTTTTTCTATTCAAAATACTTGCATAAATACATAAAAGTTAAGAAACTTAAATTACAAACATGGAAGAAAACTAGCCACTAATTATAAAACATGAAAACATGGGTAACAAACATGTGCATGAAATCAAGGTGAGGACTCAATCAATACTCCAGGGTCGGTTCAGCTTGTATCATTACATTCTCCCAATAGATAGACCCGTTGAGTGGGTTAGACTCCTAAGAAAGAGTAGAGAAAAATCAACACTCCAGGGTCGTTTAGGATGGTATAAACAAAGTCCTTGACCTCAAGGATGGGGAGCGGTTCCCCATGGTGGTCGCCATTCGAGTCAAACAACTGCATTAGGGCCAGTCTCCTCGTAGCGCTACGGTGCTGGCCACGTGGGTCACTGGTCACATTTTTTGTGGTATCCAGCTCTTGATTAGGCAATTACGTGGTCCAGTTGAATTGGGGAAGATTCAAAGTTATGTTAAAGGTTAGCATGGGATTGTTGGAGTCAAATATTGCGAGGTAGGAAAAGACTTGATGTGTGTGGATTGGGTTGGTAAAACAGAAGGTTTGTAATGGATTTTTTGTGGCACTGGTATTAGAATCAGAGTCAGTATTGGGTTTAGTATCAGGAGTATGAGTTGCGATGTTTTTGTGGTAGAGACAATGGAAGTTGGTGCAAATAGGTCAGAGGACTCAAGTTTTGGTGGTAGTTTATGGTTTGTTGGGTCGGGTTAGTTGCAAGGGTTGGCCTCGGTTTTGATAGTGGAGTTGTGGTATTAATCATAGGCAGTGACGTGGGAGTGTAGTTCATGGAAGGGGGAGGTATGGTATTAATGGGTATGGAATGTACTTTCGTGAGTTGGGTAGTAAAGCTGTCAAGGATGGCTTTGATTGCAGCTTTTTGATTGGCGGAGAGGGATGTAACTCGATAGCGGAAGTTGGCGGTGTTGGTGGTGACTAAATCCAAGAGTTGTTTTGAGTGAGCAAGCATTTCATCCGGTGACAGTTTTTCATTGCGGGAAGGAGAGGATTAGAGGAAAGCATCATTGTTATAGGCTGAATCGAGATGGTCAATCTCCTAACACATAGACCCGTTGAGTAGGTTAGACTACAAAGAAATAGTAGAGAGAAATACATACTTGAACAAGTTTTCTTCTTGCTATTTTTTTATTGAAAATACTCGCTTAAATATATAAAAGTCAAGAAACATAAATTGCAAACATGGGAGGAAACTAGCCAACAATTAAAGATACATGGAAACATGGGTAATATACGTGTGCATGAAATCAGGGTGAGGACTCAGTCAACACTTCGGGTTTTGTTAGGATCGTATCAGACGGATCTTTTTAATACGTTAAAAATAAGGAACTAAGTATTCTTATTAGAATAATTGACGATACAAAATGATAACTTATCATAATCCAAAAACAACAATATTGTAGGGTTTCGTAATGTTTATATAACTAAAGCTTTAAGGTTTATTATGGTTATTGCTATCCCTATAAAGGTAGGTTCCTGTTCTCTTAATCATATTGTAAACGTTTTCACATTGTTCTTTTTAGTGACCCTTTGGCCCTAATTTGAGCGTGTGTTATAATTAACTTACCCGTTGTCATACCTATGACTTGGAAATTTACTAAATGAACTCCCATGATGCATCTTGATAGAGAAAATATTAGGATATAACACTGCATTTTCATAATATTAATCAATGAATTGTCCTATGAAATAAAATTTTAAAATTACTAAAACTTAGAACAATGTTGAACCAGTACCGTATATTTCCTCAGTGTCATAGTTATCAAATTTTTCTTGAACAAGTTTAGTAAACGGATTAGTGATTTCCCTTATCTTTCACATCATGCAAGAAATCCACAACCTTACATGACTCGAGGTGAGGCGCCGACCCGATAACCTACGAGAACACCCTCCGACCCATGATATAACAGAAAATCAATAAACAATTGGGATCTTCATGCTGCTAGGTGATGAACATAACAATAGAAAAGGGGAACGAGGTGAGGAAGCGAGATACCGGTGACATAGCAGCGGTACGAGACCCCTCTCTAATGTCGATATACTGCTCTTTAAAAGGAAAATGTTGAAAGAGTTGGATGTTATTTTTCACAATTTCTTGAGCTCAAAAATTTTCTACTTGTATATAATAAATTAGGTTTGTACCTGTTTACTATACAATTGATGAATATAAAAACACGTTGTTAGAAAATATGTAGAACAATTTAATTATCATATATAATATAATATATTACTTTGCAAGACTAATACTAGAAACACAATTACATTAAGAAAAAGCTTTTATAAATCTTTAAATATTTTTTATAAATAACGTATTTTGTTTCAGTATTAACTTTACCATATTTGTAAAATATTAACAATTTGACTTCACATCTACTCTTTACTTTTGATAATACAACATACAACTATCCTTGAGTGAAAACCGATTCTTTTAAAGTATAGATCACTCTTGTTCTTTTTAATAATAAAAACAATAATAATAATAATAATAATAATAATAATAATAATAATAATAATAATAATAATAAAGAATACATATCACTAATAATCATCATATACCATATGATTGAAACAACATAGCTTTTATATATATATATATATATATATATATATATATATATATATAGGGAAAGTTTACGGTACAAAGTGAAGATTTCATGCGAAACGTACGAAGCCACTACAGGGTGTCGCGTGGCAAAGTAAAAATTTGGACGGGAGGGTAGGATTGTGATTATACCCATTACAAGGCATAACTAAATTCACTCTTGCGTAATTTTTGACATAAGAACTTTATGGAGACATGATCTGCTACATTAATCATCGTATATAGGGTTTTTTTAGGTTTGGACAGCTGCTTGTATTGATAACGTTTTTGAACATCATATCGTCTATCAATTGATTATTTCAAATAGTGATCCCAAGTTTTGATTTTTTATAATTGTAAAGATGATCGGCCAGAGTTCAGGCATATATTATTCAATTTCATTGATCTTGGATGTCTTTAATGATGGATTTGCAATGTGATTGTTTTTTGAATACGTTTCATTCGTATTGATTCGTGTAATTTTTCTTATTGTTGAATATCACTATTAATGTTTTTACTATTTCATTAATATATGTTTTATTGTTCGATTCATGATATCGTATGTGAGTGAGATGACGTAATTTTTTTTAAGTAAGTTTGTGATGAAAGGTTTGGATGTTTCAGTGTAAACGTGTAAGGCTTGCGTGATAAGTAACAGATCTAATGATTAATTGTTTACATCACTTACGTAGTATAGGTAAATTGTTTTAGTTACTGCGTAATTAGAATATAATGGTTGCGTGATTATTATGCTTATTTGATTTCGTAAGGTGATTTCTTTACTGCGTAATTAGAATATTACAGTTGCGTGATTTAGGGATTTTTATTTTGCATAATCAAATATAATGGTTGCGTGATTTATGGAATTTTCATGATATAAATTTATTTGATTGTTGCGTAATTAGAATATAACGGTTGCATGATTTATGGTTTTTTTATATTTTTGTTTTAGGAGGTTGTTTAGAAGTTTCCAAAGAATGTGACCAATGGTTTATCTCGGAAGTTTCAATGTCAAATAAACCGGTTATAGGAATGACATTTTCATGCATAAATGATGCTTATGAGTTTTACATGGCATATGCAAAACAAGATGGATTTGGTGTTCGAAAAGGTGCTGAACAGTCAAGAAATAGGATTTTAAAGTTGAAATATTTTACATGTTCTAAGGAGGGGAGCAAACCCTTTAAAAGATACGATTCAATTGATTCTATTAGTAGGAAATCAAAAAAGAAGAACAGAAAAAGGTATTCTATTAGAACTGTGTGTAAGGCTCTAATTGCTTTGAACTGTTATGATGGTAAGACATTTCAAATTTATAAGTTTTGTGAAGCGCATAATCACGAGTTGGTGGCAGAGAAGGATATGCACCTTGTACGTTCTAATCGGAAGTTGTCTTACGTACAAGAAAAGATGATTTATGATTTAGCAACCCTTAATTTAGGTCCAGTGAAGGCATTTAATGTGATGAAGACTAAATATGGCGGCTTTAAGTATGTTGGTGTGACGGTAACTGAGTGTAAGAATTGTTAAAGTAAGCTAAACCGCTACATCGAGGAGTATGATGCTGAAATGATAGTTCAAAGATTGCTTAGCAAGAAAGAGTATCTCCCTAACTATTCATTTGAATACACGGTTGATGAAAAAGGTATATTGACCGGTTGTTTTGGGCTGATGAAGAATGAAAGAGGAATTATGTTGCGTTTGGAGATGTCATTTCGTTTGATGCAACTTTCAATGTCAACATGTATGTATGTTTGAAATTTCTCACTATGTTTTTTTAATGTATTGCGTAATTGATGTTATTTTTTGTGATTTTATTTTTTTTGTAGGTACAAAATGGTTTTTGTCCCATTTACCAGCATTGATAACCACTTTCATAATGTTACATTTGGTGCTAGACTACTGTCATCTGAATCATCTGAATCGTATAAATGGTTGCTCACTTTTTTTCTAAAATCGCATAGTCGTCAGCCTAAAGTTGTTGTCACTGATCAGGATCCAGCTATGAAAATAGCTATTGAAAGCATCTTCAATGATAGCCGGCATAGGTTATGTATGTGGAATATAATAAAAAAGGTTGTTGACAAGGTATAGATTGATGTGTTATTATTCTGTTGCTTTTGCGTTATTATTCGTATATGTATGTGTGAATTAGTCGATATAATATGCGTGATTTTATCCTACCATTTTGTCCATGAGTTATTATGTTGTCTATGAATGCGTGATTATAGATATTCTTTTTTGCATGATGAAATACATTTATTATGCTATTATTGAACTCTTTGTGTGATTAATGTTATGCTTCATGTATAGAAATTAGTTATGCTTGCGTAAAAAGAGTATATTTTTTGTTTTTGTAGGTTGGTGTTTCGTTGTGCAATAATGAAGATTTCAAAAGGAAGATATGCAGTATAATATAGACAGATTGTATTAGTCCTGATGATTTCAATAGGGAGTGGTTAGATTTAATCCACGAATTTGAGCTTACATGCAATAATTGGGTGTCAGATGTTTTTGATATGAGATCAATGTGGATTCCTGCATTTTACCGCGATGAGCCTATGTCTGGTCTCATGTGAACAACCTCTCTGTCTGAAAGTGAGAATCACTTCTTTTGTCAGGTTGCAAACTCCCAATTGACTCTTGTTGATCGAGTTTTTTTAATTATTATGACACTACAGTAGAAATTTAGAGGCATAAATGGCAAAAAAACGACCATGAATCCCCGATGCACCTTTACGGATCTATGGTCAGAGTTTCCTCTTGAGGATCAAGCAGCAAACATTTTTACAATGGCCATATTTAATGATGTTCAAGAAGAAATTTATGTTACTTTTGAGAAGTGATGTCTTTTAATGTGTCAACCGAAGGAGAGGATTCTAAAATTATGGTTAAAGATTTTGAGGCCTACGTTGATGGATTATTGGAGGTAAGTTTATAATTTTGTGTTATTTTAAAGTGTTCATAGTTAACCATTTTGTTATTTCATTAAGCTTTGCGTAATATATTATTTATTGTTTTGTTTGTTGTTAAATAGGTTTTGTTCAGAAAAGATGATCTAAGTGTATCATACTGTTGTAAAAGGTTTGAGCGTTATGGATTGTTGTGTTGCCATACTTTTTATGTGTTTAAGATGTTCCAAGTTTATGAGTTTCTTGAAAAATATGTTAGTAAACGTTTGCCAAGGAATGTGGTTAGCAACACCACAAAGTATTCACATGTAATGGATGATATTGACAACGAGCACTCTCGGGATGTTGATAAAGTCGCTCGTGAGATACAACATGCTACAAAATATATTATAAATAGATTAGCCCCTGATCTTGATGATTTGAGTTTTGTAAATGATGAGTTGAAGCGAATGATATTAAAGGCTGAAGAAGATTGTCTCAAATTACCTCCTCAAGATAGGAAAGACAGGTATGCGTCGGTTCTTGGTTTTAATCAACCAACAAATGCTACTATACATGTTCCTGGTGGAATTCGATATAAAGGTCGCGGATCTCACAAAAGGATAAAATCAAAGAAAGAAAAAGCAATTAGTCGTTCTAGTAAGAGACAAGGGTCGTGTCATATTTGTGGGGGAAGTGGTCATAATAGGAGAACGTGCACCGGTGGATCATGTCCAGCAGAAGGGAGTGGAACGCATTAAAGAGAATATTGCATTATTTTAGAAAAATCTTGCGTCATTACTTAGAACGTTAGCATTATTATCATCTATGTTTTGCATTATTTTGTTTACAGTATTGCATCATTATACTTCAAAATTTTTATATTTTTTATACTTCAACCTTGCGTTACTATATTTAACTGATTGTGAACTCTGTTTTGTTATTACCAGAGTGTGCTTTTGACAATGTGAAAAAATCATGCAACAAACTTTCATTAGTAATAATCAAAAAGAACGTTTACACTTAAACATAAAGATCACCATCACCATCCCCACCATCACCATCACTATCACCCCTATCACTTACTCCTCCAAGATGCCATCAAACCCTTTTTCCTTGTTGTCCATGCTGGAAAGAAGGGTTTTACATGCATCGTTAACAATATAACAAAGAAGCTTATCAGACTGTACTTGAACCTCCATGTGGGCAATGGACTTTGCTTTGAAGTTTGAATTAGGCTCCTTAAGAATCTCCTGATAAAGTTCTAGATTTTTTGCCTTCTGCTCCAACAGATGCCCCTGGATCACAAGCAAGCTGGAAGAGGTTGCTATGTCACAATCAAGTTCTTTAGATCGTTTCTTTCTAACTAGATGTTTGATAGAAACTTTATTAGTAGACATTTTGTGTGATTTTTTTTAGTGGATATGTGATATGGTGATGATAAGAAACTAAGTTATATAGAGAGCTCATTAAGTGTTTTTGGTATGAGTACTTGGAAGAGATTACCGCGTAATTTTAATGTTTATATCATCATTACAATCGAGCAGTTACGTTTGAATTCCTTAATGGTTCTGATCTTTCGAATTCTTTGGAAAATGAAACAAGAATACGAATGGTTTACATATTTTATACCTTTGCGTGATTATATTCTTATTGCATAATAATAGATATCATGTTTGCATAATAATCAGTAGCATTTATTGGTTGTAGATGTTCATCACATACATCACATTAATTTATGTGAGTTGAAAATAATCAAGTTGAGAGGTAGGCTAAGTAATCATTTTATTCAAATATAGTAGCGTTCATTGCATTATTTTCCCTGAAGTGTGTATATATATATATATATATTTTCCAATTCAATTAATTGAATATAATTTATGTTTTTCAAACTTTTCAGTATGAAAAGCTATTAATTCTTCATGTGTGATTTAAATATTATTATCTTTTTGTGACATTTTGTATTTCTTTTTTTTTATAAGTGGATTCATCATGTATTGTCTTTGTTCACTATAACTTTCTCACATTCAATTGCTTAAACTTATGGCAGGTTCATCTTCATCTTCATCCAGTAGAGAGGAGCTCATCAAGAGGATGAATGATCAAATAATTAAAGACTCAATTTGTAGAGAGGCTTTGTTAGAAAGATTTAACAAACTACATGATGGCCGAAGGAAGAGAGAGGAAATGATAAATATTTTATCTTCAAAGCCTCAATCCTCTCTCAAGGAGTTAAGCATTAGGGTCATGGGTGATATTTCTAAAAAAAAGGAGTTCTTTTAGAAGAATTGGGCATGGAAATGGCTTTATTAAGGTGTTCAAAGGATGAAAAGATTGAATTTCTCAAGAATATTTGAATTGCGGGTCTATTTGTTTAGTATTTTGCTTTACTATCTTATCTTAAATATAATTTATAAATGATGAAAGCTTTGCATTAAAATGATAGCGTGATTATGTATTTATATTTTGTATTTTAGTTTTTGTGTTATAGTGATCATCTTCTATCCTTTTGTGTTATTTCTGCCAACAGCATGTATAAGCTATCATCAAACACTAAAAGCAAGACAAAATAATACTAATGTTAAATTTTAGACTGCCTATAATGAAGCTGTCCAAGTAGATCTACTTTAAGCATTTGTTTATCTATTGCCTTTTCTTTGTTAAATTTTCTTGCTTCAGTTATAAGTCTTTGTCTTTCCAGATTGACATTTGCTAAGAAGATTTTAGCCAAGTATTTGCTTCTTAGTTCTGCAATTTAAGGTGTCTGTTCATTCTCTAGTCCCAGCCCAAAATCCCATGGTACCTCACCCGTGAAAGTCTCCACTGGACGCATTGCAAAGATTCCGCAGTCTACTTTGTTTTCTAGTGTCCTCCATGTCATTTCATATCGATCTATTTGAGGTTTCTTAAATAAGTGTGCTTTTGGATTATTCATCTTTTATAGATAATGGTAGACTATTTGTAGCTGCATATGTATTTCAAAAACATAATTAATTATGTAACTCTAGTCAATCTTGTTGTATGTATAAGATATTACATACCAGAATTCTGGGAACCCCTTTGTTCTTGCAAAAACTTGTTTCAAAGCAGAGTTGTCCAAGAGATATACATTTTCATTTCTAAGATCGATTGCGATTACATACTAATGGTCTGAATGCAAAATTGGGACAATTAGTATGTCCACACCCAAGATAGATTTAATTTCAAATTTTGTCATTAGGTCTTCCATGTTGCTTGAAAACAAGCTGAGCCTTGCTTGATTGTCATACTGTGTAGTGTAATGTCTAGAGGGCTGCATTATGATAAATTGTGTGATTAATTTGAGTGCGTGATAATGCAATACAATTTGCGTGATAATGAAAATGACTTGCATGATAATGAAAACAATTTGCATGATAATGATAAACTATTTCTGTTATATATAAACCATTTGCGTGATAACAATAAACAACTTGCGTGATAATAATAAAAGCATCTTACTTACCAGCATAACACTTGAGTAGAACAATGTAAATGGTCTTGAAGGATCTCGTCTTTTTTCTTCACAATTTAAGATTTCTCTCCAAGTTTCTATCGCATTTGTACACAGGTATATCCCAGGATAGAAGCTCTAAAAAATAACTTTAAAGTTTAATGTTCCATATTTTGATTGGTAAACAAGCGTGCTGTTATTATTCAAGATTAATACCTATTTATTAAAATACGCATAACAAAACAAAAACTGAACATATAATATTGTAATTTACTTACTAAAATTCTTGGATAAGAGCAAATATGTATTATGTCACCAAAGCTTCAATAGTTGTAAGTTCTTGATTTAGCTCAACTTTGCGATTATAGTAAGGTGACCCCATTGTTAAGAAAAAATTGGTCTTTCGTTTTTCTATTTGAATTATACCCAGTGCATGCAATGGTATATGAAGATCATCCTCATCTTGTTCTATTATTTTCTCAGTTTTTTGCTCATCAGGTTGGAGGAAGGGCATTGTCTGTAATACTGTTACCACCTCAATATCATCAGCATCCTTATCAATCCCTATAGATTTTCTTCAATTAATTTCAAAATTGTTTTTCAAAAATATGTGTCTTTAATGTTGTCTAATTTATCACTCATATAAGCTCTGTTTATCTTGGAAGAAATTTTTTCAAAGTATATATTCTTTAGATTTTTAAGAAATATAGACAGATTTTCTCTCAAAAGACATTTATTTGACTTCGGAAGAAAATTATGTCTTCAAAACAAATAACTACGTACTAAGTATTTTTATCATTGCATGATTAAACATAGATTAGAGTGCTTTTAATCTCTTACCAGATTGATCATCTACAGCATCCTTTTCATTCCCTGTAGACTCCTTGTTTTTATCTGTATCTCCACTAGCTTCAGCTTGTTCTGATTTGTTCGGCGTTATTATTAGTGTTTGATTGTTTTTTGCAAATCTTAATTCGTAGCATCAATTATTAGTTGACCAACTAACCTTCATCATTAATCGGTGTTTGTTTTACACCATCAACTTCCTCACCTCCTTATTGGTTTGCACCATCATCTTTATTAGCAATAGTAGCATCCTCTTTATCAGCTTCAAGTTCTTCTCCTGTTTTTAAAAGTATTTTTATCATTACGTGTCTATTGTTATTGTTTTTGCATAATAGATTAAACGTAGATAAGAGTGCTTTTAAACTCTTACCAGTTTGATCATCTTCAGCTTCATTAGAAGTCTCGTTTGATTCCCCTAAACTTACTACTTCATTATTATTCTCCTAGGGCTGCTTCGATGATATATCTTTCATTAAAATATGCTTATGAATTTGCATTAATCTTTCTTCCCATTCCTTGCACTTTTCATTTACAGCGTCACTTGAAGAGTACTTCGATCATTCTTCTAGAATTAAGGAACTAATTTCTGCAAATGCTCTCTCAAAGAGTGTCATGGTTTGATCCACTGCCACCATCCACTCTTAGTTAAACAAATAAGTAATGCATGATTAGTAGTTTAAACTGCGTAATTTAATAAGCAGAACTTGCGTAATTATATAAAACTTACTGTTTCATCAGATGGGTTATGTGTTTTTTCAACCATATATGCTAAAAGTCCTGACAGTTCAAGTGATTTTTGATAATACTTAATTATCTTCTGCGTGCCTGTTCCTATTGAATTCTTTAGGTTTAGTGAAGTGTAAATTGTATCATCATACATGTCAAATGGATCCTCCATATCTCCACTCTCCTGAATTTGGGAAACACTAACCTCATACACTTGTTGCTCATTTCTTGTGACAACATGGTCGTCATCCATCAATGGTGTGTAGTAGGATTGACCAGTATTCATGGGATTGTTATTCACACATTCATGTTCCATGTTCAATGTAATTCCTATAGGATCATTATCCCCAACGTCTTTTACTTCAGCTTCTTTGTTGGTCTTAACATCATTAGCAACCCCTTCTACTTCAGTCTCTTTATTGTTCTCAACATTATTCACCACATCTTCAACTTCAGTATCTTAATTGGTATCAACATCTTTCTCAACATTAGTCCCCACTAAGTAATCTATTTTAGTCCCTTCAGGCTCAACATTGTCTGGGATAAGGCTTCTGATGAAATTTATTTGATTGCTGGTATTTCAATAGGATTTATTAGTGCTCCATGCCTCTTCTGATGCTCATGCGTATAAAGAACCTAAATTTTTTGTGATTAATAATTGCATTTTCATAAGTAGAAACATATGAATGTGTAATTAAATATAAGATATTACGTAATTATAAAAGTATAAACTAACCACAAGAAATAGAAGAGGCCCATTCTGTGGCTCAGTGAATTTCCAATCTGCCTTTGTGCTCTTTAAACATTCTATTACATGGCTGCACCAGTCCATATTCGGTATTTCTTTCTCGTCATCAATGTTCACAAAGATCCTTTGATTTATAGTTGTTGACTTTGTGATAAATCCAATTATTGTGAAGAAGACAACAATAATATTTAGCTTGAAAAGCCTTCTACCATCTGTTTATTGTTTCATTGCGTCTAAAATATTGACAACTGTTATTCTTGATGTTTGAAATTGAACTTTAAACTCATCGGTTGGTGTGTTAAACCCCTTTCGAGGTTTATTCTTTTCAACAACCTTTCTATTTCTTATTGGGATTCCAATAGGATGAAATGTATTTGATTCTGGTATTTCAATAGGATTTATCAGTGCTCCATGCCTCTTCTGATGCTCACGCGTATATAACACCTAAATTTTTTGTGATTAATAATTGCATTTTCAAGTAGAAACATATGATTGCATAATTAAATATAAGATATTGCGTAATTATAAAAGTATAAACTAACCACAAGAAATAGAAGAGGCCCATTCCATGGCTCAGTGAGTTTCCAATCTACCATTATGCTCTTTAAACATTCTATTACATAGCTGTGCCAGTCCATATTCGGTATTTCTTTCTCGAATTCAATGTTCACAAGGATCCTTTGATTTATAGTTGTTGACTTTGTGATGAATCCCACTATTTTAAAGAAGACAACAACAAAGTTTAGCTTGAAAAGCCTTTCACCATCTGTTTGTTGTTTCATTGCGTCTATAAAATTGACAACTGTTATTCTTGAGGTTTGAAATTGAACTTTAAACTCATCGGTTGGTGTGTTAACCCGCTTTCTTGGTTTATTCTTTTTAACAACATTTGTATTTCCTATTGGGATTCCAAGTATCTCATGAACCTTGGATGTTGTAAGTTTAAGACGATGGTTTCCCATATTCAATTCATTTATCTCATGATCATAGTTCAGGAGAAGCCAATAACCCAAAGCTGTTGGTATGTTATCTATCTTCATGTGTAGTATAGAACCAAAGCCAATCTCTTTTACTGCAGCTACTTGTGCATCAATGAATTTTTGGATGTCGTCATACAACTTTTCTGGGGAGCTACGCATGGATAGTCTCCTATTGTTGTTTCTTGCCTTCTTATTTTTTTTCTTTTACATTTTTCTTTTTAACCTTCTTCACAGGGGATTCAAAGTTGTCATCAAAGTTGGTTAGCTTTTTTGACTTTTTTGGTGGTGTATCTGCGAAATCATCATCATCAGATTCACTGGATCTTATCCTTTTTTTGTATTTTTCCACGTAACAGAACTTACGCAAACAAATTAAGAAATTATGCAACTTATATTAGAAATTACGCAACTTATTTTCGAAATTACGCAAATACAATTAGGAAAAACGCAGATCATTTTAAAAGTTTGACAAATAAATTAGGCAAGCAATCAAAACATACAAGAAGTTAAGCAAAGTCTATAGTCAAACTAAACGTTTTTTGTGACCTTTTCACCATGGGTATCATTTTTGTTTTTTGTTCGTTTTTCCTTCTGAACATCTGTTTGAATAGTGTGTTAACAACGTACAAAATTGTATCAATAATCAATCATTATAGGCATGCATAATACCTGGGTTTCTTTCAAACCTAACTTGTGTATCGTTCCTGTTTTTAGTTTGCCTTTCATGATAAACAACTGTAATAAAGAAAACATCCGAGATTGTAAGTATAGGATCGAGCACTGATACATTAATGACATTGAACATACCTGCATCTACTTTGTTTTGAACTTTCTTCATGATTATCGCGGTGGGTTTTTTTTTTAAAATGTTAGGTTTTTGGGTGTTCGATACATGTAGTTATTTTACTTGAGTATTTTGTAGTCAATAATCACGCAATAGCAGTTAAAGAACCTCTTCATTATCACGCAGTTGTGGGTCGTTATAAAAGCCCTAAAATTTGAGGTTGTGAAATCACGCAATTGTTTTTACAATTGTGTTATTTATCACGCTAATGGGCTAAAATTACCCTACTACCCTTTTTAATGAAAACCAGGTGGAATTATCACGCTTTGCATGTCAGGCACTGAGATTTTAAAATGAACGTCGAGATTGCTTCGCTCGAATTATACACTTTGTATAGTAACCTACCCCTAACAATGCCTATTATATATTGCATGAAATTAGCACCATTAGGTGGGACTCACACAAGCATATGCACAACAACACAAGCTTGTTATGATAAAAAAAACACAAACACATGAGCACAGAGACCTACTGGTAGGGGCGAACCTGTCTAGGTGACATCGAAGTCACGATAATACATTAAATTATCGTGAGTATATAGATATTTATTTAAGAAATTTTTGAATAAAATATATTTTTTGAACGGAGACTACATATGATTTTTAATGAAAAAACAAACTTAAGTTGATGTAAAAAAAGTGAAAGGAAAAGTTCACTGTAATTTCCTTTCTATAAAAACTACAACATTTACAACAAAGATCGAAGTATGGATATCAGAGAATTAAGAATAAGATTGGAGTATATGTAAGCGTTGAAATATAAAAAAATAAAATTAATCATTCAAATAAGATGGTTGTAAATTATATTCTTTATTAATATTTAAAGACTAAATAACTTTTAAAATCATTTTAAAACATATATATGTAAAAAATAAATCTTAAAAAAATTGAAATTATGAATAATTAAAACTAAAGGAAAATATATATTTAAAATATGTTTTTAAGAATATTTGAGTAAAAAAAAGTCAAATTGATTGTTTTGCTATTTTTGAATTTATTAATAGAGAGAGACAGGAAATATTTTTTTATGTGCTGATAAAACATATCGTTCGAAAATATATTTTTATTATATACTATAAATTACTTAAATATATTCATTTAAATTTGTTTTCTGTGTTTAATCAGTAAATAAAAGGAAATTAATTTAATAGTTGATAATGATTTCAACAAGGGTGACTATGTATGGTTATGTTGAGAACTACTTTTTATGAGAATTTTAGGAACCGATATGAACCACACATTTTAAGTCATATGCAAGTCACATGTTATTTTTATTTTTTTAAATGTTTATAATTTTTTTTCATAATATTATTTTTATAAAAAAATTTCACCATTAATTTTAATATTTTTTTTATTTTTCCAACACCTACCATATTGACATACTTGTTTTGAAAAAATCATCCACTCGTTATTTACATATGTGTAAATCTGGTTATACACATGTGTAATACCGGATATACACATGTGTAAAACGTATTTCGTAAAAAATGAGATTTTTTTTATAATTTTTTCTATTGTTTTATGAAAGAAGAAAATGAGAGAAACATTTTTGTAATTTTATTTTCTTATTTTTGTGTTATTTTTCATTTTATAGTTTTTTTTATTATGTTTTTGTTAATTACAATTTTGTTATTAAAAACTAGTGGCTCACATTGGTTTCTAGAGTTGTCACCAAAAAATAAAGTTCTCATTTGATCCCTCCCCTGTATAAACATCCTCTCGTATCCATCGATGTACAACTTACTGATTTCATTAAAAAGAAAACCTTATACGTCCTAATTAGCATTTGTATACGCATATAGATGATATTTTATACTTGTATGCTTTCATATTTGACTTCTTACATACATGTATTCAGTTGTATATGTCTATATGTGGATTTAGCGTTGTTCAAAAAGCTCATGACTCGTGTCTTGTTCAAATCTTGATTTAAATCTGTTCGGCTTGTGGCTCGATCGTTATTGATTCGTTGGCTTGTTTAAATTAAAACCTACATTATAAATTATATAAATTATGAACTAAAATCATGCCATATTATTTAACTAGACAATAGACATGTGTCTTCCTGATATATTCTAATTAGAAAACCTAAGTATAAATATACAGAGAAGATTATAGTTTATAAAATACAACTCTCGTATTATTATTTTAATGAGTTAAGATCAGTACATATAAAAAAGTCTTTTATTTTTTGTTTTCATATATCAATATGTGGGAAATAATAATATTAATATTTTTTAAAAACAAACAAGTTGACTCGCGAACCGGATTAGATAATTTTGCAACCCTATTGTGATTTAGTATATATGATTTAAGGTCAAGATTTAATAATAACTAGTATTTTTACCCTCCGGCGCGTAGCGGCAGGTTTGTACAGGGTGTTATTTTTCCAAACTAATATTTCTTTGATACCCAAATCGTTTTTATATCACGTCCAAACACAGACTGATCCAAACTTATACCAACGCGTGCACAAAAATATTAACGTAAGAAATTGATCTTTTAGGTAAATTGTACTTGAGCAAACCATGAGGTTTAGAAACTTAATGAGTTTATAATTACATTTTATAAAGTTTCTAAAAAATGTTAACAGGTGAGAGTTTAAATATCAAAAGTAAGATATATATAAAAGTAAGCATAGACGTGAGGACGCGAAGCATCACGTCTGCAAACTTTGCTATATGCGTCACAGTATACTTAAAGAGGCATATTAAAAACAATATTATACATAACATGTTGAGTCATAAAAACTCGCGTGTTGCGACGGAACCGTATGACGACAACAACACAGTTAAGAGCACGTTGTAACACATACACGAACTTCGTTACGTGCCTACAGACTAATAGTTTAAATTAAAAAGTAAAAAAAAGGGTTAAAAAAAAGAGGCAAAAACACCCAAAAGGAAAAAGAAATGCAGGAGCCAGGGCTTGAACCACATCTCCTATGTATACAAAAAAACTCCAACCAGCCGTTCTATCCGCGTGCTAATGCTAACTCAAGAAAAAACTTTATTAACCAACAAATGTACTTGGGAAAAAGGAAAAAAAAAGGTTCTATGACAGTTTAACACGTGGCAAGGGGTGGGAACCATCCACCGATTTTGTAAAAGGGGTTTTCTTAACGGCCAATGAATAATTTTTAAGCTCGGTCACCTGGGTAAACTCATTGGCGGAATGTCATTCACGTCCGCGAACACAGACAACATTGGTGAACAGGCTCGCCCGTCATTCCAGGAAAAACGCACCACCCAAAGGCCTATTATGATAAAATTCCTAGTCCATTTGAAGTATATTATAACAAGTGAGAATTTCACCATAATAGTCCACTTGAATTATATTATAACAAATGAGACTTTCACCTATGAATTTTACTCTGAAAAGTCATTGTTACTTTGTAAAATGAGTAGTAGTATAATTTGAACAAAAGAAAGATGGGTGAGATAATAATGAATGATGAGGGGAGTCAGAAAGAACATGCAAAATGAGGAGTGTGTCCAACCCATGAACCGTGCGTGCCAAACGTGTGAATGCGCGAGTCTTAGCTAAATTATGGGTAGTTACCGCTAACTTGTGGACGTCAAGAGCATGCATATCACGTGTCCCCACTTATGTGGCCTTTAGCCCTTCTCATGGGACCCAAACCCACACAAAAACAAAGTTGAAAAAAGAAAAAAAAAACAATTACGCTTTCCGAAAGTGGTTTCTCGTACCGACATATCATCCCAACTTTGCAAAAGTTATGTTGCCTCTTAACCATAAATATTAGAAATACTTTCTTAGATAACCGTGTAGTAGACATGCTGAAATATTAAATATCGTACGAGCTAATAAAATTATTTAAATTTGAAAGGACGGAATCGTAATTTACATTTAAGCTGAGATGTTGTTTTTATAGTGAGTATTGAGTAATCGATCATTGTAATTATATTTGATTTCGTGAATATTGATATTTTAAAAAAGTTTGTTTAAAAATTATCATGTTTAAAGTATTTAATTCTAGTAATAGTTAGCTATAAATTAAATTTAAGTTTAACAAAATTAACTCTAATTAAAATATTTTTAATAGAACCTTATATTTATTTTTACAAAAAAATTAATTTGATTAACATAATGGTAAATGAGTATTTATTAAGGAAGCTATATTTATATACTAAGAGAAAGTTTACGGTATAAAGTTGAAAAATCGTGCGAAATGTGTGAAGTAATTCCAACCACTGATTTAGAAGAAGGACGGTTCAAATTAAAGATGAAATAATCACGCATGAAATGATGGCTAGAGCGGTAAAATCAGAAATAGCCTACAATTATTGATTTTTCTAAAACTCCTCTAGTTTTTTGAACGTATATAACTTTTTTATACGACGTTATTTTTTTAAAACAATTACACCATAAAATCGAGCATTTTATTCTCTTTTATTTGAGTATAGTATTACTATACTTTTTCAAAAAAATCAAAACTTTAAAAAAAAAACGTATATGTGTTGTGCATATAACTTGCGTGATTATTTACTGCGTAATTATGAACATAACTAGCGTAATTATCATATAACTTGCGTAATTATAAATATAACTTGCGTAATTATATTTTATAACGTGAGTAATTTTTCTTTGCGTAATAATAAATTAACTTGCGTAATAATAGATATAACTTGCGTAATTATGAACATAACTTGCGTAATTATGTACCTTTTACCCGTAATTGTAGCGCGAACGAAACTACCATTCCGCCAAAAAACACGTGTCACGTTTTGGTAACTTTATACGCTTCGCACAAAAATTAGACTTTGTATAGCAACCAGCCCCTATATACTGATTTGTAACTTTTATTTTTCACTTTCATTTTAGTGAGAACATGTGTTCAAATCCTAACTGAAGTATATGCGGACATCCTAAAAAAATAATACGTGGCTTTTAGATATTTTAATTTATTCGTATAGATTAAAACAATATTATCATTATTGAATGCAGAAATTTATTTATGTAGAGTCTGTTTTTAGATACTATAATTTCACAAAACAGACATAAAAATTTTCAAATTAGTTCGAGTCACATCAAATTGGTTACCCAATACAAAACATTGCGAAAGCACTTGTCGTAACAAACGATAAACTAATGATAACTTTAGTATAAGATATACTAGTGAAATAAAAGATATAATCTGAATGAACCTAGAGTTAAATACTAAATAAGTAAATATACCCTTATTTTATTCAAACAACTATTTGATATCTTTAATCCAATCTTTGTTTTTGTCGTATTCGGAAAAAAGAACTTCCGGTGAACATTTTTTTTTTCATTTTCTTTTTTTACTTCAACATGAGTTTAACATAAAATCAAATTTATATGAAATCACATTCTAAACAAACACTTTATCACTTGAAAAATCCATAAAAACATATTTCTATATAGTTAAAATTTACTATTCTATTGATTCTAGTATCACGTACAAGGTCATCCCTTAAATGTTATTTAAGCCATGTCTAGGTTGTAGAGCCTTTTGTCTTTTTGTAAGAAAAAAATGATATAAATCTTGATATGCATTAGATTAAGAATTGATGTAGTTTGTGAGTAAATGTAGATGAGTGTGAGTTGTACTTTTTTAAAAATATTTCAACCCAATATAAAATATATGAAGGTAAATTTAATTTATAAATTTACATTATATTAATGATATCACAGTTTTTCTTAACAAGCAAGTTAGAGGGTTATTAAAAAAGCAATAAATGGTTCGCATACCTCTATTTTAAATTAACGTACAATCATGAATTCATTTAATTTTATAGAACTTTATGGGTATGACTGTGACATTTCTTGACGAAACAAAAGAAACAAAATAGATTATATGTTGAAAATAAAATATTACTTTCAAGTTTCAAGTGAGTTCGTTCAAAACGCTCGTCGCTCGACGCTCACTCGACTCGTTCGGAATTTGTTCGAAAAATGCTCGCTCGATATTTTGCTCGGTTTGTAAACGAGCCATGCACGAGCAAAGGTCCTCTCGGCTCGGTTCGGATAGAATTATTTTTTGTTTTTTTATATTTATAATTTATACATAGCACTCCAGTAGATTTGACCTACTATATACAATTATATAATTATATTTATACATATTAAATCAATCAATCTAATAAAAGAAATTAACACTAATTATTAAAGTGAAATCCTAAGTCGCTAGAAATAAAAATCTGACCCCGCTCTTGCTCTTAGTTAATCATCTCTCGCTCTCATGTATCGTTTTCTTCAATATGTCCATCGTCTCATCAGCTACAGTCTTAGTCTTATCGCCAGCCACAATGTATTGTTATTTATAAAAATGCTATGTTATGAAATGTGACGACTTTTTAAGTCACTAAAAGCTAAGACCCAACATTGTCATCATCTCGTATTGCAATATAAATCAGATGACACACTATATAGTTGATATGCACAAATTTTTCACCGCTCGTTTGCGCTCGCTTGATGCTCGATCGAAAGATTAATGCTCGAAAAATGCTGCTCGATTTTCCGCTCGATTGTAAACAAGCCGATCGGCTCGGTTCGGTTTAAAAATGAGCCAAGCACGAGCAAAGGTCCGCTCGGTTCGGCTCTGCTCGTGAACAATCTTTTTTCTTATGATCCCTCCCCTATATGTATATATATATGTATATATGTATATGTATATATGTATATATTATATATGTATATATTTATATATGTATTCAAGTAGTATATAAAAATTTCAAATATTTATAACTGAATAGCAAATGCTTGGTTTGCAATTAGGTTTAGATATTTCATCAATAAGTCATCAATCACATACATGATTTTTCATTTTCTAGGGGTCCAATAAGAGAATTAGTAAATCATATTCTTAAATCCTATTTCCAAATTTATATCTTTTGTTAACGATAAGAATTGAACACGTCAACCTTTTAAGAAAAGACGTTTTTTTCATCATCCTGACACCGCTAGACTAAAGTCCTTTTGATACATACTTTACATTTCATGAAAATTTCTTTTAAACTATTTATATACTTATGTTTGTCTTTTAGTAAAAAGTAATCATTATAGACATGTTGTTACAGAAAAAGAAGTAAAAAACATCGCATGTTTTGTACGAATTTAAGTGTTGTACTAAAAGCACCACAACTTCATGTTTACTTGTTACTTCCTCCGTCCCCCTTTTCGAGTTTTTAATTTGAATGTATTTTTTTTTTCAGACACTAAAAACAAAAGGATACGTTTAGACTATCCGTAGTTTGGATAGTGACAATGAAATAAAAAAATGCTATAATATAAGTGTTACATAGGCAATAACTATTAACACATGTAAAGAGTGTAATGATATTTGTAGGTACGTAAGATAAAAAATAATCAAAAATCAAAACGTTCTACTTGATCACACCCCCTATCACACCTAAGAACGTGATGTTTGAGCGTGATAAAAAAGTCCACCCCAACCTATAACGTCCTGTTACACATAATCCTAACTTAATGTTTTCATAGGTTGCATTGACGGTTTCAAACGGGTAGGTTTAGTCATTCCTTTTTAAAAAAACATATAAAAATACTAAATAAAATACATAAAAAAGAAACTAATAATTAATTGATTTGACATAAAAGTACTCAAGGTAAATAAAAAAATAGAAAAATTAAGATACCCTTCGTAACAACTAATATAAAAAATTACACGATATATAATATTAAAATAAAAATTAACACGTTGTGGGTGGTCAAGTCATGTTTCGGGTACCAAGAATCTTGCTCCATCATCATCATCGTCTGGTCCACTTTGCCCACTCTCAATAACCAAATATTAATACATCACATTCACATGTCATCATTCATCTTCATTAAACCATACTCAACCTCGGTTTCTTACTTTCTTCAACAATACAATACGTTTTAAAAGAAGCAAACAGATCAATTACAGAGCACAACACCTTCTTGATTTGAACAAATGAGTTCAGATCATGAACCCCTTCTTCGTGAAGAAGAAGATGATGATAATCACATCAATCAGACGCATAATTTGGTGAATTTGACCAAATGGGTTCTGAAATTTGCAATGTGTTTTGTGTTAATCGTATGGATTTGTTTCTTGTTCTTACTTCCATCAGAATCTGTGAGTAAATTATCTGAGAGTTATGTTGAAGGTGCTTCTGGATCGGTGTTCTGGGTTACAGGTTTGTAATGTTCTGAATTTGCAGTTTGGGGTTTGATTGATTAATAATAATAATTATTATTTTTATTAACATCAGTGGTGTTTACTGTTTATGATTTACAGGAAGTATATTTCTTTATGGTGGTCCGATCTTCATCATTGCATTTGTTGGTATACTTTACCTGATAATATCCGGAGAAGAAGAACTCCAAGAGTAAGTTGCTTCTTCTTTATTTTGCAGTATAAGCAATTTCAATAATAGATTTGTGTTCTGGAAATGTAACTTTAATCCAACACAAAACTTGTGGTTTGGGTTTAGTTTAATTAGATTCAGGTCGAGCCGAGAAACTTTAAGCTAAAACCGAGTCGTACTCGTGTCAATCGGTTGGGTTCGCGAGTTGACCTATTTACCCATTTATTTATTTATTTAGTTTTCTAAAATGTGTTTAATGTAATCAGCCACTTTTCATATCAAAATTCACAAGTTTAAAATTAGATTGGCATTGTTTAAACTAGTAGACAACTATTCATGAAAGTTTTCATTTCATATTAGATGATACTAGTGGGTGAAACCCGCGCGTTATGACGGGGTATAAATAATTTTAGAACTGTGTATTTAGTTAACTCTCTTTTATTATACTAACTCATATTTTGCCTTTTTATTTGATTAATGTGCGATATTAAACATATCTATATTACAACAAGGATGAACAAATTTGTAAATAACAAGTTGTTTATGCATAATCATTTGTATCAAATGTAACAAAATTATTCTTAAGTAACTTAAAAATGGATTAAAATTACAATATTATCCAAAAAGTTGTATTATATAGTAGTATAGGTATAGATATTAAGATAACCTTAAACATAATAGTCATTATTTAAATTTAATTAGAAAATGGTGGAGTACAAGTATTTAAAGCTTAAAAGGGTATATTATGAATAAATCTTATGACATTATCTTAAAAATGATGTAAAATTACGAATCTAGACATTGTTTATGTATTATATAGTAGTTAAGATTATTGCAAATAAAAATAAAAATAATATGTAACTTTTGATTATAAAATATTAATACCAAAAATCTAAATAAACTATTCTTAGGTTAAACGAATCGTGTTCGTGCCAACCTGCAAGCAAATCCACGTATCGTGTTTGGGTATGTGTGTGACAAAATTTTCAGGTCCATGCCTTGTTTGCGTTCGTATAAGATTTTTAGGTTCGTGTCGGTTCGACCTACCAAGCCGTGAACCTGACCCACCTAGCAATCCTAGGTTTTAACCATCCATTGATATAATTTCCTTGGGCTAAAGGTGGTTACTAATAATTTAATATTTAATATTTCTTGTGGGTTTAAAAAATTTCATAGTCCGAATATGCTTTTGTGTAGAAAGAAGAAACCGAAGCATGCAAGTTTTCGCCTTTGGACATTCCCAGTTATCGTAGATGGGCCACTTGGGGTTGTGACAGCAGCAGAGTTGATTGGTATTCTGCTTGTTGTTGTGTATATCATTTGGGCTCTTTCAGTTTACACACTTCGGAACTACAGCCTGCTTCCCTACTACGAGAGCATAGGAAAGAGGTAATATCAGTGTATAAATTGCCGCTTTATCACGTCTCGGTCATGTTGGATAACAGGCCAAACGGGTCGGGTTGACATGAGTCACTTTTAGTACGCGTTTGAACGGGTTGGGTCGGATTTTGTTGACACTGTTTTTTCATCCATATTTTTATAACTAACAACTGTGCAAGTCGATGGCCCCTTGGTCTAGTTGAATCTTCAGTGCGGGTTCAAGTCTATTGTTTCCAGCTCGATACAAAGCATTCGTTTGAAATTTAAATGGAATCTTTCAACTAAAGCAATGAGTTGCTTAAGTGAATTGTGGGTTACTAAATGGTGGAATACCAGGCAATCCAAAACTTTTTCGAACGATATTGAAGAAAAGAGTATTCTAGAAAAGTTCCAAGGCGGGCGATTCAATTAACTTATATTCAGAAGATGAAATTTCAGCTCTACCATCAATAGGTTTAGCCAGGCGTTTATGAACCAGATATGGATAGTTCCAACAAGATTTCATTAATGGTAGAGGTGATATTTCATCTTCTGAATATAGGTTAATTGAATCGCCGCCACAAAAAAGTTAACTTGTGGATTTTAAGAATACATTTTTGGTCGTGTGTGTTTGCCATTAAAAAACCTATTGTGTAAAAGGATGATTATAAACTACATGCTTTGATCACTATCTGATTTATTTTGACATTAAAAATCCTGCAGCAATGTAATGCTAAAGCACACTGGACTGCGGTTGGGATCTACTGGACTTATTTGCCTAGTGTTTCTGTTTCTGCCTGTTGCAAGGGGCTCGATTCTTCTACGGCTTACAAACATCCCTTTTGAACATGCAATTCGATATCATGTTTGGTTGGGACATCTTACAATGACACTATTCACTCTTCATGGTCTTTGTTATGTTTACTCATGGATATTGGAAGATCGCGTTTTACACCAAGTAAGTTTCATCTTAACATACTTCATTTAGACTAACACGAACCACACAACGGTTATATCAATGCATAAACATGGAAATATGTTTGATTTTTGACTTTGTGAATATATTTTTGTGTCTGTAGTTAACTACTTGGAAGAATTACGGTATTGCCAATCTTCCTGGTGTCATAAGCCTATCTGCAGGCTTATTGATGTGGGTGACATCACTTCCTCCAGTGAGGAGGCTAAACTTTGAACTATTCTTCTACACTCATCAGCTGTATGTTGTCTTTATCGTGTTCTTTGCTATGCACGTTGGTGATGTTTTGTTCAGTGTCATCGCTGCTGGTTTATTTCTGTATATGCTTGATCGCTTTCTTCGGTTTATTCAATCACGAAAGACTGTTGATATACTCTCAGCCAAATGCCTTCCATCTGGGACACTAGAGCTTGTTATTTCAAAGCCTCAAGGTATTGATAGTTTTTGCTAGAGATGACAGTATCAACCTAGAGGGTTTTTGTCTTAACTAACTCATGACTTTTAAAGAAATGTGTCTGTGGTCAAACCTACCCGACTCGTTTTAATGGAAGCTAAAAATGGCATGTTTGGAACTGTATATTTGTTGACAATGTGCTTCGATTTCATTTCTTCCTTTAACTACTTGGTAATGCGCTCTTTTGAATGACTCGATTTGAACCATGGACATTGTATTTTTAATAACTCAAGGTATTTAGGTTTTTGCTCATTTACTTATAAATAGATCGATTAGGTTTCTGTTTCATCTCAAATGGGTCAAATTCAGAAAGAAAAAGAAAAGGCAAATGGGCAACGGGTCAAATGACTCATACGGGTTTTCCCAAAGTTCAGTTTTGGTGCATACAACCTCCCAAAAGTTTTTATTTAGAAACTTTAGATTACTGTTGTAATAATATTGTATTCGTTATCATGATGAACTCATGAACTTTTTACAAAAAAGTTTAGAAGATAGATGGAAACTGTTTGTTGACAATGCATTCTTCTTTGAATGTAGATTTACAGTACAACACCCTCAGTTGGGTATTTCTCCAGGTTAGAGAAATATCATGGTTGCAATGGCACCCTTTCAGTGTATCATCAAGCCCTTTAAGTGGTGATCATCATGTTTCTATTCTCATTAAAGTCCTAGGAAATTGGACAAAGAAACTAAAAGGACATGTCTTGACTGTCACCAAGGAGGAGCAAACCGATGTAACCGCACTCATTCAACCAAACTTAAAGCTTAAGGCATCTGTTGAGGGGCCTTATGGGCATGAGTCACCATATCACTTGATGTAAGTGATCTTCTTAATTATGAAGAACAAAAGGGTAGCTTGTTTCATACATACAAGTACTTTATATTGAATCTTGCTTACTATTATTTGTTTACAGGTATGAAAATCTTGTTTTAGTAGCGGGTGGCATTGGAATTTCACCATTTTTGGCTATTTTGAGTGATATTCTGCACCGGATTAAAGACTCTAAACCATGTATGCCAAGAAATGTATCAATAATCTGGGCTGTCAAAACATCAGAAGAACTTCCACTTCTTCACTCACTTGACTTGAACTCAATCTGTCCACACTTCTATAATAGACTGAATCTTGAGATTCAAACTTATGTTACTCAAGAATCTGAACCGCCGCTGGTACGTGTACCTGCATTCATATAACTTCCAGTAGTTTACGTATAAATGGCTCGGATCGGTTATGTTTAATCTCTAATGGGTAGAATATGTAAAAAAAAAAATATGACATTTTCTCAAAAGGAACCGGGTCAAATGGGTCCAAAGTCACCACCCAAAGCATATATGGAACAATATTTTAAAAAACGACGAAAAGAACAAGGCATAATGCAAGGGCTGGATCACCAGCTTCGAATTATGCATAAAACCTCTTAAATCATTTTATACATAAGACTAGATAACTAGTGAAATAATGTAGCTTTGTAATCATATATATCACACTAATCATATATTAAAAGTTGAAAGAAAACTTGTACAAAATGATTCAGGTCAAGCCAACTCTATCCAAGCCGACCCGTATCAACTAGTACTAAAAGATTACCTGTTTTGATACTTTTAGTATTCAGATTGCATGAAATTTCCATAAAATTAACGGAGTTTCTAAGTTATGTATTCTTGACCACAGGAAGAAGGTGATTTGCCAAAGTACGTCAGCCCTTGTTGCTTCTCCTCACCCAGCCAATCTAGCATGTCCAGACTAGCTGGAACAGGAGACATCATGTGGGCCGGAACTTATGTGGTGGTTCCCACAATCGGTTTGATGGTTTGTTTGACGTTGTTAAACGCCTTCTACATTAATCCTTATGATGTAGCATACCATTGGCACAAAGGGCTTCTGCTACTCGTATGTATGGTTACAAGTGTCATCATATTTGGAGGTCTTGTAATTGGTCTATGGGACCGAAAAACTTCATCAAAGGAAAAATCACAAGATGAGAAGAAAATTGTTGGCATACAACATAATGAGTCTTCATCACATAAAAGTTCATCAGACGAATGTTTTGTCAAGACCATAAAGTATGGTCAAAGACCAGACATAAAAGGTACATCTTTAAATTTGAACCTGCAGTTTATTCAAATGCATATAAGTTCGAGTTTCAAATCACTCTAGTTTTATTTTTATTTATTTGGGTTTTTTTTTAATTATTATTTTTATAACCTAGGGGTGGTAATTTTTGACATGAAATGAAATAAATCAATTTATGGATTGGCATATCTACCCCGTTTAAAAAAACAGTGTTCGGTTTGCCCATTTTAATTAAATGGGTCATGTTCAAGTTGTCTTGTTTAACCCCTTTAGGTAAACAAGTTGACCCCCTAGTCTATTCAATTAAACAGGCCGACCCACTAACCTGGTTGTGACCCATTTAACCTATTTTTTACACCAACCCAATTAATATGTTTAAAACTTGATTATTTCCTACCAACCCACCAACTTATTTGACACGTCTACAAAACAAGATAAACAGATCGTGTTCATGTTATACAATTTTAACTATGTGCGGGTTAGGGTTTAGATTTTGACATGAATAAATTTGAGTTGCGTTTGTGTTGACCCATTAACCCACCAACCCATAACTTATCAAACTGCTAATGCACTAAGCTGACATGATTGGCACCTCTAAAATCTAGCTTCTTGTAATGAGATTTAGCATGATAATTATTTATAAAGTAAAAAAGTGCATAAAAAAGCGTTCATGGGTCTGTTTGATCCTTTACCCATTTTGACCCGTTACCAAATTCCCTATCTATATTTCTAAGTTTACATATTCTTTCGTTAATTAATTAAATTTCTGTTGGTTGTCACAGAAATATTTGGAAACATCGCTTCGCGTTGGGGAAATGTAGATATCGGGGTGATTGTTTGTGGTCCTTCGACTCTTCGGACAAGCGTTGCTAGTGAGTGCAGGTCTAAGAATATTGGGAGAAGGAGTAATAGCCCAATCTTCCATTTCAACAATCACAGTTTTGATTTGTAGGTATCAATTGGAAGTAAAAATTAGTCATATGTATAGTTTGTATGTATGGTAGATAAGTGTTGTATGTTCATATCCATTTATGGATAATTAACAATTAAATAATTATTTTTAATGATAATATATTTGTAAAGGCTTCCTGTTATAAGAAAGAGCTTTTCAACATGTATTCTAATAATAATCTTTGGTTGAATTCCTTTACTATTTAGAAGTATTGCCAAGTTGAACGAATGTGAGGGAAATCAATTCCGATTTCAATTCATTGTACAATAAATCATGTTATTCTTTGAATTTAGATTCCAACTACAAATCTCATTAACTTTGCGTTCCAATTCCAACAAAATTCTATGAACGGATTAGGATTCATATACTAATTCTTGAATTCCATATAAGAATTCTCTTCTTTTCATGTAACTAAAGAATAAGTTCATCTATATATTAAGAACTAATAAATCAGTATAAATTAAAGTGGATGAGCCTTTGCTGACATTCAACTAACTTGCAGGAGTTTACCAACAGAACAAGGAAAAGAATCTGTGCTCCCAAGTGAAGAGAAAACAAAATGGCATTAAAAGGGTAACATAGAAAGCCGCCATACAAAACGAGGAACAAAGAGATAGTGATCACTCGTCTTATTTAAAAACGTAGAGAACGACAGCATCCAAGCTGAAGATCATGATCTTGGTGGCCAAATTAGTGTAGGCAGCGAATGCGCTCTAATCCATGTAAACTATTGAAGAATCAATTGATTATCTCATTCCATTGACACGAATAAATACATACAGGATTACAAGTGTTATGGCATTATTATTGTTGTTGTTGTTCAGTCAATTAAGTTAAGAGGAGTGTTAAAAAACCTCAAATTTCTATTTAAAACGAAATAAATATAAACATTAAACAATTGGTTAAGAATATGTTTTGAATCAGAAACCTAATTGAATCAAAAACACAGAACGTGAATCTGTCATCACATATTCATAAGACAAGTATGATGTAATCAAGATTCAGACCTGCAAAAAGTGTTGCAGATTGAATGAAGCAAACTCAGCAGATAAATCCTCAACGAAGAAAATGAATGATAGCATAGCATGGGAGACGAACAAATAAAGGAATGAGAGGAATTGATCTTTCACTCTTTCTATCTCTTCCTTACAGAGTCCGTAAGCCATCTGGAATATCCATCCCCGCTCCCCGACTCACGTGTGTGTATGAGATGAAACAGCTTATCAGCTACATATTGCGGACCTTCACATACCCGAACAACATAACCAATCAACAATCATCAGCCGATAGGGGCCACGCTCATCATCCTTTAAAACACAAAATACAGGTGACTCTTACAGGTCTAGAATGCACGATATGTACACCTTCATGTTTAGTATTTCTCTTCCTAGGTGACCCTTACAATATGGCTAAACTCTTAATGCATTTTCAAGATGTGAATCTATCAAACAACACATGAATTGACTATGATAACTAACTACCACCATAATTCAAGATTCTCACTTTTTCCAAATGAATCTCCCTTCCTAGGTGACCCTATAAATACTGTAGAAGTATTAATGAAATTTTAAGATGTGAATTCAACGAATGATGTAGGAATTGACTAAGACCACTATCAGTTTATGAAATGTCAGGTCTCGTAACACTTAAATAAATTAGTTTACCAATTAGCTCTTGATATTCAGTAACATTGAGTAGTTCAGTATTATTTTCATAAGAACTTTGTTTATCCGCAACAATTATATTTTGCTCAATGGGAATGCTAATTGGTTGGCACCTAACATGCCAAATTCATTCGACAATATTTCCTTGTGATAAAAAAAATCCCTTCGCTAGTTTCAAGAACTTCAATGCCATGAAATTTTTGAGTTATCCTAGATCTTTGATTAAGAAATTTAAAGTCAACCAAGATTTAATGTGTTATAATCTAGACAAGTCATTTCTGTTAATACAATATCATCAACATTGTATATAATACCACTCGCACAACCACTTTTTTAACAAAGAAAGAGTAATCATTCTTACTTTGAATAATCCACCTTCAATAAATGTTTTAGTTAACCTTTCATTCATTGTTGAGGAACTTGTTTTAAACTGCCAAGATGTAACAAGTTTATAAGTTTTAGTTTCATTTTATCATAGTAACCCATGAAGAGACATGTAAATAGTGTTAGACATATTGCGTTATTAGAAAGCATTGTTCACAATTACAATAGGGACCAATTATTCTAAATAGGAAGACTTACTATACGCTTAATAACTACAATTTTTATCACACCAATTTTACCACAAGTTAAAATGTTTTATCAGAATCTAATCCTTCCGGTTGACTATAGCCTTTAGTTATTACCCTAGCTTTATACCTTTCTATTTGAACACCTGCCCAATATTTAATCTTATAAATACATTTACAACAAACAAGACTTTTTTTAGGAGGTGAATCAGACAACTTAGTTATTACCCGCCAACTCACCAACTTGTTTGACATATTTAGATAAATGAATTAAAAGAGTCAATTGCAAGTTACATCATTTTAAGTGTATGTAGGTTAGTGATGAAATCAACTTAAACACATATTGAACATGAGCATATTAGAACAATATTCAATATGAATAGGCTGATTTCCCCAAGGATCTTTTCAAAATCTTTCAATAATCAACAAACATGAACCATGGTACGGAAACCCATGATAGATGCTATGAAATCAGTGTGTGTGAGTGATTGTGTGTGATTGAATGCTCAAAAATAATAATAACTGCTTGTTTGATTGATTGTTCAAAAGTTTACAAAAGATTAGGGTAGTATGCTATTTATAGCCTATACACAGAGCTATATACAATTACTGAACTACCCTTATGTAAACGAATATTACATAAATAATCATAAGTCTATAAGCTGTCCGCTGTGGATGTTAAACTGTTCGCTGTGGAAGTCAGATAACATGTCCGCTGTGCCTTGGATGCTGTCCGCTGTGAATACTTGTGTGTGTTTGCTTGTATGTTGTCTGCTGTGGAATGTTCATCCGCTGTGGATGAATATCTGCTGTGAACACTTGTGTGTGTTTGCTTTGTATGTTGTCCGCTGTGGAATGTTCATCCGCTGTGGATGAACATCCCCTGTGGACAGTTCATTAGCTGTGGACTTAGGCATCCGCTGTGTGTGTTGTTCATCCGCTGTGGGCACTTGGACTTGATCTTCATCCGCTACATCTTCTTGTACATCCACTGTGGGCAGTTATTCATCCGCTGCCGACACTTGGTCAAAATTTATTTTATCTACAATTCTGAAAAAGAAATTTAAACAAATATTAGTGTTTGTTATGAATGATAATGATGCTAATGTGTTAGTAAATGATTGTTTGGATGTTAGAACACATTATGTTTGATTATGGCAAGCATCATCCTTTAAAGCATTAATCCATTAATGCAATTGTTGAGTCCAACAATACTCCTCCTAAGGATGATGTTGCCATCCTTTTAATGATTGCTTGTTAATGTTTTGTTTGTTAGAAACAATGTGTGTGTTGGTGCTTGTTAATGATTTGTTTGTTAGAAACAATGTGTGTGTGAGTTTGATATGAAAGATTGTACTGATTATGTGTTATCTCTTAAACTGTTTGATAACATGATTGTATGTTATTGAAATGGTTTGTTTGTTCATAGTGGATGAACATTTGTTCATGCGTTGTGGACCCTTGAATGATTTTTGATTGTTCACTACAGATGAACATTTGTTCATGCGCTGTGGACACTCTGAAAATTTGTTTGATTGTACACAACGGATAAACATTTGTTCATGCGCTGTGGACTCTTGGATGTGAGTGTGAATGTTTACAGCGTATGATTACCTGTGTGCATACGCTGTATACACTTGTACTGTTTCTACAACGGATGACTAATGCTAGTCATGCGCTATGGAATGGCATTGTATTCACAGCGGATGTTTTGTCAACATCATGCGCTGTGAACACTTGTATGTTCACAAGTGCATAGCGGATGTTTGTTTGTTTTGTCCGCTATATACACTTGGTGTATTTTGCATGTTATGATGGTTACTGTAGCTACAGCGGATGTATGTTTGTGTGTCCGCTGTGACAACAGTTGTCAAAAATTAAAAAAATTTCAGATTTTTTTTTTGAAATGCTTTCTTCTGAAGCATATGTTTGATAAATTTACTTCCGAAAGAAAATTTTGTTTGATAAAACTTGTTTAAATAAAAAATGTTTGTTTAAATTTTTTATTTAAAATGTATGTTAAAATATTAAAATTTTAACATATTCAATGTATGGATGTTTAGATATCACTCATAAGCAATATTGTGCAATATTAAAAAAATGTATGTGTGTCAACCTGCTGTTTGTTGGTACTGGCTTGACATGACTTTGTTGAATACACAAAATTTTGAAATTTTCAAATTTTAAAATGTATGAATCATACACAATTCTGATGTCTTTGATATTTTCATGTTCGATTTCTCCCCCTAAATTTTTGCATAGTTATAAAAATCTTTTATAAAAATGACAAAAATTTATATGTGTTTGAGTGGAAATTATCAAAGTCCAAATGCTTGTTTGTTAAACACTTAGTAAGATCACATTGAGTCTTACTAACAAATGAATGTGTTGCTTGGTTGAATCATGAATCAGCTTCACATACCATGAGATCATACTAGTCTAAAATTCTCACTGAGTGGTTTGAATGTTTTTGAGAATAGACATGGACTAATACAATGTTGATTGTAGATATTTGATCCACTTAAACTCATGCATGGTATTAATGATTGATTGAAACAGTGAGTGATTATTATTTTTGAGTTGATTGATATGAGTTGTATGTACCCCACATCTGATTGTATGTTTGGTACAACCCTTCTTAAGATATGCTAGAAAACACTTTCAATACTTAAGACCTAGCTACTTAGGAGTATAAATGCTCAATTTGATCCATGATGTTTGATCCTTATTGGGATTCTTTTTCACTTCACTTTGGAAGTTGATCCTCTTTGGGATTCTTTTGATTCATTCACAAGGAATATAGTCTTAAAGACTTTATTGATTGTTCATCCATGATGGATGTGTTCTTCTTTGGGAATCTTTTTGGATCATGATTTAGGTCATTCAGGTCTATGCTTAGCACAACAAAGAATGCCTTGGTGTACTCCAGGTCTATGAAAATCATAACAAAGGAGACACTTGTATGATTGAGTAATTTATAAACTATTTCACTTGGTGTATTACAGTTACTTTACAAGCAACCTATATTGGATAGATTAATACTCACCATAAACCAAGATGTGTTGTTTGACCACACAATCATAGGAATTTAGTTCTTCACTGTTGTATGTGATATTAGGTATCCCATGCTTAGCCTATCCACATATCAAACAAAGTACAGTCAGTCTTTATTAGTGGAAAATAACTCAAGTGAAGAATATTCTAGTGTATTATCATTTCTCATGAATGGTATGTTTGATTCAATATATTTAAAAAAATGATGTGTTTGTTTGATATCTTGATTTTGAAAGATAAATGTTTGATGTTAAACTTGGACTTTGACAAAATCAAACTTGTTTGATTTTAATGTTTTGAAAAACATTACTTGTTTGATTCAAAGTTGATCATACCAAGTGATTGAACCAAAAATTCAAATCTTGTTGAATCAAATGGTTTAGTAAATAGGTCAGCCAATTGATTGTCTGTATGGACTTTGATCAGACCTTTTTCTGAGAAATCTCTTAGAAAGTGATATTTGATCTCTATGTGTTTTGTTTTTGAATATTGAACAGGATTGTCAGTGATAAACATGGAAGCAGAATTGTCAATGTGTATGGGTGTTTGAAGAAAATTAAAGCCATAGTCAACATTTGGTTTTGAATCCAAAGCACTTAAGAACAGCATGCAGAAGAAGCTATGTATTCTGCTTTAGCTGTTGACACAGAGACATTTGTTTGTTTCTTGCACTGCCAAGAGATCAATCTTGATTCAAGAAACTGACAACCTCCGGTAGTGGATTTTCTGTTTTGATTGCATCCACCATAATCACTGTCTGTGTATGCATATATAGAAAAATCTCCATCTTTGGGATACCATAAACCAAGAGCTGGTTTGCCTTTCAAGTATCTAAAGATTCTCTTTACTGCATTGATGTATGATTCTTTGGGATCTGCTTGATATCTTGCACACATGCAGACTGCATACATGATGTCTGGTCTGCTTGCTGTTAGGTACATCAGGGAACCTATCATGGATCTATAAAGTTTCTGGTCCACTAATTTTCCTTCTGGATCGGGTCCAAACTTTAATCCAGTTGCAAATGGTGTTTTGCTGGATGTGCAATCAGACATGTTGTATTTCTTCAATATCTGATTCACATATTTGCTTTGATTGATGAAAATTCCTTCAGCAGCTTGTTGAACTTGAAGACCAAGGAAGAATGTAAGTTCTCCCATTGAGCTCATCGGGAATTTTGATTGCATAAGAGTTTCAAACTCTTTGCAAAGATGTGTGTTTGTGGATCCAAAGATTATGTCATCCACGTAGACTTGCACTACTAACAAGTCTTGTTCTTTTCTTTTTAAGAACAATGTTTGGTCGATTTTCCCACGGGTGTATCCATTCTGTAGTAGAAACTTTGATAATGTTTCATACCACTTCCTGGGTGCTTGATGAAGACCATACAGAGCTTTATCTAACTTGTAGACTCTGTGAGGGAATTTTGGATCTTCAAACCATGGTGGTTGAGCAACATATACCTCTTCATCTATCTTACCATAGAGGAATGCACATTTGACATCCATTTGGTAGATAGTGAAACTCTTGGATGAGGCATAAGCAAGGAATACTCGGATGGCTTCCAGTCTTGCTACAGGAGCAAAGACATCATCATAGTCAATGCCTTCCTCTTGAGTATAACCCTGGGCTATTAGCCTTGCTTTGTTTCTTATGACAATCCCTCTGTCATCTGCTTTGTTTTGGAAGAGCCACCTTATGCCAATTGCATATTGACCTTCAGGTAGATCAACTAGCTTCCATACTTCTTGCTTCTTAAATTGTTATAGTTCCTCTTGCATGGCTTCTATCCAACTGTTGTCTTTGAGTGCTTCAGTGATGTTTTTGGGTATAGTTAGGGATACGAAACAGGAGTACAGACATATGTTTGCTATATCAGATTGACTTCGAGTTAATCTGGTATTGAGGTCACCTATGATATTTTCTATGGGATGGTCTTCGTGAACTCTTGTTGTTGTAATCTGATCAACATGAACTTTTGGATCAAGATTGGTGATTTTTGAGAAGGGGATGATGGTTGAGCAAGAGTATCAGGAATTGTTTGTTTATCTGGTTGAGGGATCTCATTGAATATTTAAGGTGAATCATGAAAGAAATCTAAGATTTCATCTTCATGATGTGTGTCTGGTAATGAGTTGTAATCATCATCTTCTTCAGCATTGGTTGGTTGATGTGGTTTTGTTTGGTTGTGTGGTTGTGGTTGGGTGGTCATAGGAGATAAAGATGATGGCATGTTTGATGATGTTCCTTTTGATGTGTTTGTTTGTTCTGGAGGAGTTGAAACTGTTGTACTTGAAGGAGTGTTGTTAGTTCTCCTTGGAGGATCAGTAGTCAACGGAACATCAATGGTTGTTAGTCGAACCATTGGATACTCATGATTATCCTTGGTATCTGAAACATCAAAATAAGATGTGTCAAATGATTTAGTTAAAGCATCAATATCAAACAGCCAGCTTGATCCAATGACTTTCTTAGTGAAAGAATGTTCATTAAAAAACATCTGTTGTTTCTTCCACTATATTTAGCCTTGGATTGCTTTTGAGCTTCCAGAGTATCCAACAAAGAATCCATCATCTGCTTTTGGAGCAAATTTGGATAATTGTTCTCTGGTGTTTAATATTGATACAGAACATCCAAATGCTTTAAGAAATCCTATGAATGGTTTTCTTTTAAACATTAATTCATAAGGCGTTTTGGAATGTTCTTTGATAATTAATGTTCTATTTTGTATGTAGCAAGCTGTGTTGATTGCTTCAGCCAAAAGGATATGGGCAATAGAGAGTCAGCTAGCATAGATCTGGCTGCTTCTATCAATGTTCTATTTCTCCGTTCAGCTACTCCATTTTGCTGAGGAGTTCTTGCTATGCTGAATTGATGACTAATTTCTTTTTCTGAACAAAAAGAAGAAATGTAGTCATTCTTAAATTTAGTACCATTATCATTTCTTAAAGATTTAACTTTAAGATCTAATTGATTCTCAATCTTAGTGATAAAAGATTTTATTATGTCTGCTGTTTATGACTTGTGTAGTAGAAAGAAAACCGATGTGAATCTGGTATAGTCATCTACTATAACAAGACAATATTGCTTCTTTCCTATGCTTAGGATGTTTGTTGGGCCAAATAGGTCCATGTGAAGCAATTTGAGTGGTGTGTTATTAGAGTTTACCAATTTTGACTTATGGGACACTATATGTTGTTTGCCTTTCAGACATGCTATGCAGTGGTCTGTATAGAAGAATTCTTTTTGTGGTAAACCTATTACTAGATCACCTTTTACAAGTTTTCTGTTAAAGTTAGAGTGTCCTAATCGTCTGTGCCACAATTGGGAAACATCTTCTGATGCTTTTGATAATAAACAAGTTTCAGGGGTTGATGCTGAAACAGTATTCATATCAACAATGTATGTATTGTTATGATGGGGAGTTTTCAAAAGGATACAATCTTCTGGAATTTGAAACCTTGTCTTGAGGATGTAGCAGTTGTTGGAGTCAAATAAGGTGGCATATCCTTTGTCGCATATTTGGGATATGCTTAGAAGATTGAACTGAAGATTGGAGCAGTAGTTGACATTCTCAAAGCTAATCAACCCATTAGTTATTGTTCCTTCACCAGTTATCTTCCCACCTGTCTTGTCTCCTCCAAAGGCTACATTACCTCCATGTTTGCTCTTAAAATCCCGAAGGAAGGAATAGTTGCTAGTCATATGTCGGGAGCATCCACTGTCAACATACCAAATGTTGTTAGGCCTTCTTTGATGTCCCTACAAAAGAAAAGAAATTAGTTAGTTAGTGCAACCTAAGCCATGTGGTCTTGGGTTTTCCCTCTTTCCCTATAACACAAATTTCTTCTAATATAGCACTGTCTGATGGTTTAGGAATGTAACACCCCGAATTTTATTAAAAAAGAAAACGAAAAGAAAAGAATTCAGAAAGAAAAGCAAATGGGCACAAGATGAGGGGTGCAAAGTATAAAAGTGCACAAACTTCTTTATTTTAATAATATAAGAGGTATGGCCGCCCATAAAGCAGGGATCTGCTTTACTGCTCTCGGCCAGAAGAAGAAAAAAGAAGAAGAAGAAGGAAATTTTGGGTTTTTGGAGAAAGAGTAAGAAGAAGCTGCTAAGGTGAGTTCTCTTGAACACGAGTTCGGTTTCAGTTGGGTTTTAAGTCCTAAACCGAAGTTCTTGATGTTTTAGAAGTTGTTCTCGGAATTCGAAGCTGAAATCGCAGGTGGAAGTACCTGATTTGAAGATCTGCTTCAGGTGAGTTTCTAGACCCCTCTTTTACAGATTTTAAAGCTTTGGGGCTGTTATGCATACCGGGTAAACGTTTTTGAAAGATAACCGTATGCCTATGCTTGTTGTTGTTCGACCGTATCTATTGTGGTTGTGTGTTTGGTTGCGGTTTAGTGGTTAGAATTGTTAGAATGTATAGATGCCCTTAGTATGTTAGATCTGTGCTTGGGTAGTGCTAGAATGCCTTTCGGATGCTTTTGGCAGTTTAGATATTTTCAGAATGTTCCCATGCGCCTAACTGAATTGTGGTTAAGTGTTGATGCGCCCAAAGTTTTGCCTGAAATTACTAAGTGTAGACTTATGCGCCCAACTGTCTTCATGCGCATAGGTTAATGCGCCCCAACAGGGGACATGCGCCCAAACAGTACCCTCATGCGCCCAGAAAGTTGGCCATGAGCCTAAGTGTTGCTCATGCACCTAAGGGTCCTGATGCGTCCAGGTGGTGCGCCCAAATAGTGGCCATGCGCCTAGAAAGTGTGGAAATGCCTAAGTATAGATGGTGCGCCCAAATAGTGCTCATGCGCCCAGAATTGTTTTTGTGGCCAAGTGTTGGAACGCCTGAATAGGGCTCATGCGCCCAAATAGTTCCCATGCGCCCAAGAGCTTTTATACTTAGAATTTTCTACTGATGCGCCCAGAATGTTATGTTGTGCCTAGTTTTGGACTTAGGGCATTCTTAGGGTCTTTAAGAGGTGATGTTTGAGATAGGTCCCGTTGGGATGTGGTGTCTTCTGCATGATGTTGTGTTGTGGTTTATGTTGCGTGTGTGGTGTTGTCTTTCTTCGTTAAACGGTTTTCAAAACGTATGTATTATGTTTTATTATACGTTATGTATGATGTATGGCTTTACGTGGTTTGATGTTTGATGTTCGTAAAGTATTATATAACGAAGTGAAAGACAATAATAATGAAAAGTGGAACGTAATAATAGTCTTGCAAGCAAGACTGAGGTGAGTGACTGTGTTGTCATAAAAGACTCATTAGCCAAGGTTGGGGTGAGTGACTGTGTTGTCATAAAAGACTTGTATTCCAGGCTGAGGTGAGTGACTGTGTGTCACAACAAACTCGTAAGGGGTTTAATCCAAGAGATTTACCCGAGTGATGTCTTGATGCTCGCCCCAGTGCTGTGTCGGTCTTCGGACATGATGTGGGGGTTTGTTTACAGACCCCGGCACAGTACCCGTCTTCGGACATGAGTCGGGGGTGTTGCAAACAGAGACGGGGTCCTTGTTGCGTACCCGGTACTGTGTCGGTCTTCGGACATGATGCGGGGGTTTGTTTCCAGGCCCCGATACAGTATCGGTGTTCGGACATGAGTCGGGGGTATTGCATGAGACAGGATCCAGATTGAAGTGAAAGATAATGATAAAAGTACAAAATGTACGAATCGAACGATGATGAAGATAATAATATTATCAATGTGTACGTATGATGTGTGATCGCATACGATTGCGAAGGTTATGTTTTAACGAAAGTAAAGTATTTTATTTATAAAACTAGAACTCACTCAGCGTCGCTGACTTTTTGTATGTATAATAGTTGGCAGGTACTTTGTTGATCCTTAGGAGTTGTAGGCATGGATGCATACTCTACTGGGGACGTTTTGAGACTGGCATCCACATTTTCACATGTTATTGTATTTTGATATGTAAACAATTTATGTAATGATATGATTTTAATTATTAAGGAAATTTTTTAAAATTCCGCTACAAAAGAAATGTTTATTTTGAATATATTATGCGATGACGGTCCAGCTGTAAGTGTCCCGGGAACGGGGCCTTACAAGGAACTCTAGGTATACTAGTGTTCCTTTGGTTGTGTTTAGCTCTGTCAGGAGAAGTACTTTGAGCCCTTCTCCTTTGAGAGTTAATGTCTGGTGACTGTCTGTTTTGAGACTTATGTCTCCTTGTTGGTTGTTTAAAGTTGTCATAAATGTTTTGTCACTATTTAAAAAACTTTTTGTGAGGGTTTGTCTTAGGAACTCCTCCTTTGTTCTTAATTTGAACACTTGTTTGTTTCTCAGTTGATTTCTCAACTTGATCCTGTTTGTTTTGCTTTTTATTTTTTTTATTGAAAAGCAATTTGCCGTGCCGTGGTTATTTCTTTCACAAATTGAACAATAGTTGTGAAAATGATATGTTTCAGTACTGTGATTATTCATATGACAGTACTTGCAGTATTTACCGTACTTGCATTTTTCAGTGGAGTGTGTGTATTGATCACACCACTCATAATATGGTAACTCTGATTTTGTTTGTTTGTTAGTAACTTTTGTCTTAAAATTTGATTTTGAGGGAATTTCAAAAGTTACTGTTTGTTGTTTTGGCTGAAATGTGGCTTTGCCTTTCCCTTTATTTACCTGTTTGGGAGAGACAGTGGAAGTTATAGTTTTCCTTCCACCAGAACAGATATCAAAACCTTTAATCTGTTTCATTTGTTTGTTGGATGTATTAGCCACACTTGAAACCTTTTGAGTTTCAGTAATTGGCTGAGTTGGCTCATCATCCAATAAATAATCTTCATCGTCATCTGTTGTTTGTTCATCAAATTCATTATTCTCTTCTTGATAAAAGTCAGTTGATTTAATTTGTGGTGATACTGAACTTTTAACAAATTTTATGAAAGGTGATTTTGATGTTAATGGTGATTTTGATGATGATGATGATTTTTTGGAATCATCAGTCTTTTCATGAGTGTCAGGAGATTCATCCTGTTTGTTGGTCATTGAGTCAGGTAAAGGAATATAATTATCATTGTAAGGGGCTACCTTATTATATCCTAAACCTGACTGGTCTTTGAATACCCTTTGTTGACAAGAAGTTCTTCAACTTCTTGTTGCTTACCTGAAACTTCTGAAGTTTTACTTCAGTTTCAGCATGCAATGCTTTTGATTCAGTCAATGATGCAGAGAGGTGCTCAACTTCAGCTGCTAGTGTTAATTTCTCAGACATTAGTTTTTCTAAGTCATTTTGTAATGAAAGTATTTTGGTTGCATATTGTTCATGTTCTGATTTTAAACTTTCATTTAAAATGTTTGTTTCTATAACTTTCTTCAAAGTTTGTCTGCATGCTCTCTATATCTGTTGAACTCATCAATACATGCCTGTGTGCAGAGGTGCTCCTTTACCTCTTTCGGATGTCTGATATTTTATCTTCAATATCTGCCATAAGGGCATGATTTGGAGATGGAATTTTAGCCTCATACAGGCTCAAGTCACATTCTCCATCTTGTTTGATTATCATTGCAGAAGATTTTGAATGTTGATTGGACTGTACTGTGTTGATTTGTGGTGGGGTTGGTGCAGCTGGAATGCTGATTGGAGGTGGCACCTATCTGTTAGAATGATAACCACTGGATGTTTATGCCTGATGTGTTTCTGTCAACCTTGGCTGCTGGCATTCTCTTGAGAAATGCCCATAAAGTTGACAATTCTAGCACCTCACTTTTGTCTTATCAAAACCAATCCTGGTTTTCTTGTCCATGTTTAATCCCAGATTTCTTTGCAGAAACCTTTTAGATCTGTATGCAATCATAGGCATGGACCATTGAAGATCCATTTCTTCTACCATATATTATGGAAGTTCATCCAAATCTTGCTGAATGATTTGTGATGGTGTTAGACTTGCACCTAAAAATGCTTCAAAGCTTGTAGAAAAGGCTGCATAAGCTGCATTTTGCTCTTCACTTTGCAGGATTATAGTAAGAGCATCTACTGGCTTTTCAAGTCTATGTATGTTGTTGGTTTGAGGTTTGGCTGTTTGTTTGAGCTAGAGATATATGGATGTTGTTTACTCTGAGGTGTTGCTTCATGTGAAGCAAGCACACCAGTTTTTTTAGACTTATGTTTGTCACTGGATGATTCAGATGCTGAGAAGAATGATGTATCACTGGAGTCCAAAAATTCTTCATCTTTTTCTTCTACAGTGCTTGTCAGAAATGCACTGTCTGTTTGTTGTGGTTCTTTGAATTTGTAAGCCTCTACATGTCTGATGTGATTGTTATTTCTAGATTTTTCATCCATTTCCAGAGCTTCAACCTTGGCTACCAGAGAGTCAAGGGATAGGGCTTCCAAATCCAATATTGCCTTTATCAAGGATACTGACTGAGTCTAGCTTTCAGGCAGCGTGTGCAACATCTTTCTTGTTGATTTCAACAGCTTCATATTTCAGTCCATATACAATCATTTCAGTTATTAACTGGACATATCTATGTAGCTGTTGTGGGATAGATTCTCCCTGGATGTGATGAAAAGTTTCATATTGGGTTCTCAGTTTCTCTTTTTTGATTTCCCGTATTTCTTCACTTCCTTCACACATTGTGTGAAGAACTTTCCACAATTCATGAGCAGTTTTGAAATTTTCAACACGAGTCAAAATTTCAAAAGGCAATGTCATTGTTAGTATACTGTATGCCTTCATGTATGTTTTGACCCTCTTGAGGTCATCACCAGCTATGTTTTTCAAGCTAACTGGCTTCTTTATGTTGTAATCTGGTCCAAGAGTCACATGTATGAAAGGACCCTCTATATAGAAGTCCATAAATCAGGGTCTTGAAAAATTATCCAGTTCCTAAACATGATCTTTCATTGTTTGAAGTCTGACTTGTTCTTTAGTCTAGGTGGTTTTAGACACTGTTTGTTCCTGAAATTCATCAGCCATGATTAAAAATTTTAACTTAATGTTTTAAGTTAAATTTTTTTGTTTGATTTTAGTCTGATGCTAACTTTGTTTAATCCTAAGGTCTCTAGAATTTGTTTGTTGTTGATAAACCTTTTTTTAATTAGATTTACCAAATAAAAGAAATTAATTAATTAATTAAAATCCAATGATATGTCACTTTCAAATCCAATGACAAGAAACGAATATTTTGTGAAAGGAATGTCAACTTTCTAATTAATGAGATCAATAGAAAGTCAAAACCCTAAAAAACACAAAAAAAGTTTTTAACAAATTACTTTTTGGATCAAAAAGTAACTTTTTGAAAAAGTTCAAAAGAAGATTTCAGATCTTCTTTGAATTTTCTGATGAACCAACACAATCTCCATAGATTGTGAAGGTTTTTGCAAAATCAAAACCTAGGGTTTGTTCTAGGGTTTTTGGTGGCGGCTATGCTATTCTTCACAGAATCAACAATCGGCTTGTTGATTGAAGAACAAAAACCGATGTTAGTGAGTTTTTCACTAGAATATGATGATTTTGAACAATCTAAACGATTCAAACTATTCAAAACAATGTATGTTTTGATGAAAATTGAATGGAACAGTACTTGAACACTTTTTATCAAAAACCCTTTAAAACCGATAAGGTTTTAAGGTAATGAGATGATTTTTTTAATGTTAAAAACTGTTGTTGAATGTTGAAAACAGAATAGAACAATACCCGTGTATTGTTATATCAGAGAATACCCGTGTATTCTAATGGGTTTTCAGAGAATGTTTGATGATGAACACAATGAAAACTAGTGTATGAATGATGTTTAGAGCTTTAAAACCGCAGAAACTTCTTCATAATGCACAGAAACAGATTAAGAAATAATGTTTGTTAAGCATTTGATGAATGTTAAGAGTAGAAGAAGGTTGTTGTGATGTATTTTCAGCTCGTAAATGTATGGTTTGAAGCTAATGAACCACTAAAATCATCTTGTTGATTGAGAGGATCGAAAATCAATGAATGATTTGAGCCAAAGCTCTGATACCACCTGATTGAATCAACTTAAACACATATTGAACATGAGCATATTAGAACAATATTTAACATGAACAGGCTGATTTCCCTAAGGATCTTTTCAAAATCTCTCAATAATCAACAAACATGAACCATGGTACGGAAACCCATGATAGATGCCATGAAATCAGTGTGTGTGAGTGATTGTGTGTGATGAATGCTCAAAAATAATAATAACTGCTTGCTTGATTGATTGTTCAAAAGCTTACAAAGGATTATGGTAGTATGCTATTTATAGCCTATACACAGAGCTATATACAATTACTGAACTACCCTTATGTAAACGAATATTACATAAATAATCCTAAGTCTATAAGCTGTCCCTTGTGGATGATTAGCTGTCCGCTGTGGATTTTAAGCTGTTCGCTGTGGAAGTCAGATAACATGTCCGCTGTGCCTTGGATGCTGTCCGCTGTGAATACTTGTGTGTTTGCTTGTATATTGTCTGCTGTGGAATGTCATCCCCTGTGGATGAATATCCGCTGTGAACACTTGTGTGTGTTTGCTTTGTATGTTGTCCGCTGTGGAATGTTCATTCGCTGTGGATGAACATCCGCTGTGGACAGTTCATCAGCTGTTGACTTAGGCATCCGCTGTGTGTGTTGTTCATCCGCTGTTGGCACTTGACTTGATCTTCATCCGCTGCGTCTTCTTGTACATCCGCTGTGGGCAGTTATTCATTCGCTGCCGACACTTGTCAAAATTTCTTTTATCTACAATTCTGAAAAGAAATTTAAACAAATATTAGTGTTTGTTATGAATGATAATGATGCTAATGTTGTTAGTAAATGATTTTTGGATGTTAGAACACATTATGTTTGATTATGGCAAGCATCATCCTTTAAAGCATTAATCCATTAATGCACTTGTTATATCCAACAGTTAGGGTTGATGTTTTTCTAGGAATAAAAATGTGGGTGGTGTTAGGTTGAACATTCAACCCACTAGCCCGACATGATTACACTCTATCTATCTTCTTGTAATGACATTTAATGATAATATTCAAAAAATAAAAATTACATAAGAAAGGGGTTTATGGTTTGTTTTGACCCGTTACCTCATAAGTAAATATCAAGAAGATGAACACAAACGATGATCACATGATTAGAACGATTTTACTTAAACAATTGATACAAAGATGATACCGAAACGATTACACCACTAACTAATTATAACTAGTCATAAAACATTATTAAAGAAGTACAAAAACTAGTCCCTAAAGTTCTACAAGACTGTCTTATGAAACAAACTTTAACAACCTAGGATTACAATAACATACCCCCTTAGTTCCGAGAACCTTCCTGTAAATCATCAACACCAAGAATTAATCTATGCAAATCTCATTCTTGGAAAAGCCTTAGTCAGAATATCAGCCCTTTGCTTGTTACCACACACAAATTCAACCCGAATTTGATTATTCTCAATACGATCTCGAATAAAGTGGCACTTAACATCAATATGCTTCAAACAAACATGAAAAATATGATTTTTCATCAGCGCGATAGCAGATCAATTATCCATATTTAAAACCACCGTTTCATGTTCCTCCCTAGTGACCTCTTCAAGCACACTATGCAACCATAATGCTTTACAAGCCATAGTAGTTGCTGCCATAAATTCTTCTTCATAGCTTGACAAAGCAAATATGGACTGCTTCTGAAAGTTCCATGAGACTGGGCTTCCATTATAATAAAACACATTACCCGATTTGCTTTTGCCATCACCTTCCCAAGTTGAGCAATTACTATCATTACACCCAATCAACCTTTCATTTCCAGCACTACCATATTTAATTCCATAGTGCATTGTGTGACCTCTCGTATTTTTATTTAACGTGTGTTAATCGTCGTTATCTTTTGTAAAGGACTTGATTGATATTAATGCAATTACAAGGATTCGTTCGTAAATTCTTGATGTAATTAAATGTTTGGATAATTAACATAAAAAATAATAATAATACTAATAATAATATTAAGCATACTAAATGTTAAACTTGAAATTAAATAATAATAACCTAAGTCTTATTATTTTTATTATTATTAGAAAACTTGTAAATAATTCTGGCATGAAATAACAAAATTCAAAACCTCAAGGACTAAACTGTGATTTTGCTTAAATTAAAATGAAACTTTGGATTTAATCTGAGCAACTTAAAACCTCATGGGCCAAAGTGTAACTTATTTATAACCCAACCCCCAAACCCGTGTTTCCGCCAGGACCTCCGGCCAACCTCCTGCCATGGTCCGGCGACCCCTAAAACCCTCCCAAAACTCACTTTTAACACAAAAGAAGGTACCAACCGGCTCAGGAACATGATTCAAACCCGTTTAGGCTTATTAATTTGAATTTAACTGTGACTTACTACCAAATGGAACCGAAACCGAACTCATTCAAACTCAAAACCGATTCCACACTTAAAACATCGTAATTATCCAATTAATTGGTTTGTAAACGATCGTGTATTCAATAGAACTTAATGGGATGAATCATTGCACCTGAAACAACATTTAAATCATTTAAATCGACCTGAAACGGCCGATAATAAAGTGATAGCCGTTGGACGTGATCGGGATCGAATTGACACTATTAAACTGAGGGCTAATGCTCTTGACCTTCTCAATTTGATACAAAACACACACACACACATCGGATTCACCAATCAAGAACAGACGACTTGTGCATCTTTCTGTTCTATCGAATTACAACCAAATTCAGGTAATTAAAAGCTATTATACACTCGATTAATCATTGGGAATCAAAGCCCTATGGTTAATTTGGTTATCATGATCGATTCAAGCTCCAATTTGGTCGATTATGAATTAGGGTTCTTGGTAAAATTGGGGATTTCTGGTGAAATAGCTTTTGTTATTTCTTTGGTATTTCAGAACACAAAACAGGGCATTGACCCAGTGGTTCAAGCAGGGTGAGGTTATGCAGGGGACTCGGGTTCGATCCGGAGCCCCTGTAAAATTTTTAAATGTGTTCGTTTGGTTTTTAAAAAATACAGAAAATACTTTAACATAATTATTAAGTATATAAAACCATTTTTAATCAAAAACCAAATAATATTATATTTCTTTTCAATATTCTTAAAATTCGATTAAGAAATTCTTATTCTTTATTTTAAAAAATTACAAAAATTGTCACAAAATACCATTTATTTTAATGAATCTCCTTTAATTCTCAATAATTTCAATTTAATAAAATTCTTCATGTTTTATAAAATATATTATAAATTTAATTATATATTTAAAAGAAAATAAATATATATATGTACATATTATATTTGCTTTGAAGATCTGGCGGCATTATCTCTACGGACGCAAAGTATAGTCTACACCGACCCACAAGAGTCTCCAACACATGTTTAATCAAAGGATCTCAACATGAGACACAGGCATTGGGTTGAACTGATTAGCGACTACGACTGCGACATTCGCTATCATCCTGGAAAGGCGAATGTTGTAGCTGATGCGCTGAGTCGTAAGATCCACAACAAGACTGCCTAGCTTCAAGAAATCTGAGATCGAAGACAATGGTTTGACACGTTAGGAAAATTTGACACCGAGATTCATGTGGATTTTAACAAGGCCACTATCATGCTTCAAAACATAAGGATTGATAGTGATCTCGAGGTTTCCATCCGCGAGCCTCAACAAGCGGCGTTAACCGAGGAAGGGAAAGATGAAGATTTGGCGTTTAACATTCGGTCACAACTGGAGACAAAACCGAAGGCCTGTGGTACTTTTTGAATCGACTTTGGATTCCTAATCGCGACAATCTCCTTCACTTCATCATGAACGAAGCTCATCAACACAATATTCTATTCACCAAGGTCTGATAAGATGTATATGGATCTGCGTGGCCATATTGGTGGCCAGGAATGAGAAAGATATCGCGTCTTATGTTTCTAAGTGCCTTACATGTGCAAGGGTCAAAGCCGAACATCACGGCTTAGTGGTTTACTTGAACAACCCAAATCGCTATATGGAAATGGGAACATATAGCCATGGATTTCGTAACCAAGTTACCACGTACCTCTCGTGGCCATGATAGCATATGGGTGATTGTTGACCGTTTGACCAAAACGGCACATTTCATACCAATACGAGACACTTACAAGGTTTCAAGATTGTCTCGTATTTACATCGATGAAATTGTGAGTCGTCATGCGTGCCGTTTGGATATTATCTCCGATCGCGATGCTCATTTTACTTCGTCATTTCTGTCTTCGATGCAAGAACTTTTGGGTACTCAACTGGATTTGAGCACGACTTACCATCCTCAAACGGAAGGTCAAACGAGCGAACAATCCAACCCTTGAGGACTTGCTACGTCTTTGTGTCCTTGATTTTGGTGGTGACTGGGATACGCATCTGCCGTTAGCAGAATTTTCGTATAACAATAGTTATCACTCAAGTATCAGATGGCACCATTAGAGGCTTTATAGGTCGTAAATGTTGTTCTCCCGATCTGTTGGACTGACATTGGTGAGAATTTCATCACTGGCCCTGAACTTATTCAAGAACGACTGACAAAGTTTCCAAATCCAAAGTACCTTGAGGTGGCTAAAAGTCGTCAAAAGATTTATGCCGATAAAAGATGCAAACCGTTGGAATTTCAAGTCGGCGACATGGTTCTTCTTAAGGTCTCTCCATGGAAGGGTGTTGTTCGCTTTGGGAAGAAGGTAAGTTAGCCCACGTTTTGTAGAACCTTTCAAGATTCTGAAAAGAATTGGAAAGTGGCTTACAAACTGGAACTACCTTCCGAACTTAGTGGGGTTCATTCTGTCTTCCATGTCTCAAACCTGAGGAAATGCCTGGCTGATGAAATTTGCATGTTCCTTTGGAGGAAATCCAATTGACAAGTCGTTGCACTTCGTTGAAAAACCTGTCGAGATCATGGATCAAACGTTGAAGAAGACCCGTACATCTACAACACCGATCGTCAAAGTCTGTTGGGAAAACAAACGTGGAGCTGAGTTCACTTGGGAATTCGAGGAGCATATGAGAAAGAAATACCCTTATCTTTTTGTTTAGTCTTGTCTTTAATTTCGGGATGAAATTCCTTAAAGTTGGAGAGACTGTGACCTCTCGTATTTTTATTTAACGTGTGTTAATCGTCGTTATCTCTTGTAAAGGACTTGATTGTTATTAATGTAATTATAAGGATTCGTTCGTAAATTCTTGATGTAATTAAATGTTTGGATAATTAATATTAATAATAATAACAACAATTATAACATAAAAAAATAATAATAATACTAATAATAATAATAATCATACAAGTGTTAAACTTGAAATTAAATATAATAACCTAAGTCTTATTATTTTATTGTTATTAGAACTTGTAAATAATTTCTGGCATGAATAACAAAATTCAAAAACCTCAAGGACTAAACTGTAATTTTGTTTAATTAAAATGAAAACTTTGGATTTAATCTGAGCAACTTAAACCAGGGACCAAAGTGTAACTTATTTAAACCCAACCCCCAAACCGTGTTTCCGGCCAGGACCTCCCCATGGTCTGGCGACCCCTAAAACCCTCTGAAAACTCAGTTTTAACATAAAAGAAAGGTACCAACCGGCTCAGGAACATGATTCGACCCGTTTAGGCTTATTAATTTGAATTTAGCTATGACATTACTACCAAATGGAACCGAAACCGACATTCGAACTCAAAACCGATTCCACACTTAAAACATCGTAATTATCCAATTATTGGTTGTAAACGATCGTGTATTCAAATAGAACTTAATGGATGAATAATTGCACCTGAAACAATTTTAATCATTTAAATCGACCTGAAACGGCCGATAATAAAGTGATAGCCGTTGGACGTATCGGGATCGAATTGACACTATAAAACCGAGGGCTAATGCTCTCGACCTTCTCTTTAAACTCTCTGTAACCTCAATTTGATACAAAACACACACACACACCACACATCGAATTCACCATCAAGAACAGACGACTTGTGCATCTTTCTGTTCTATCGAATTACAACCGAATTCAGGTAATTAAAAGCTATTATACACTCGATTAATCATAGGGAATCAAGCCCTATGGTTTTTGGTTATCATGATCGATTCAAGCTCCAATTTGGTCGATTATGAATTAGGGTTCTTGGTGAAAATTAGGGATTTCGGGTGAAATAGCTTTTGTTATTTCTTTGGTATTTCAGAACACAAAACAAGGCATTGGCCAAGTGGTTCAAGCAGGGTGAGGTTATGCAGAGGGTCCGGGTTCGAACCCGAGCCCCTGCAAAATTTTTAAATGTGTTTGTTTGGTTTTTTAAAAAATGCAGAAAATATTTAACATTATTATTAAGTATATAAAACCATTTTTAATCAAAATCAAATAAAATTATATTTCTTTAAATATTCTTAAAAATTCGATTAAAAATTCTTATTCTTTATTTTAAAAATTACAAAAATTGTCACAAAATACCATTTATTATTGTAATGAATCTCCTTTATTCTCAATAATTTCAATTTAATAAAATTCTCATTTTTATAAAATATATTTACAAATTTAATTATATATTTTTAAAAAAATAATATATATATGTACATATTTAAATGAGCATCTTTTGTGTTGAAAGAATTATTTTAAATATTGAATCTACAAACTTACTATTTTTTATCAAATAGTAAATAATAATAATCTTTTCATAGTAAAAGTATAACTTTTTATTAATAGTGTTAATCACTAAATGTACACCCGAAAACTTGGTCAATACATAGACAAGAAGTCAAAAAGGTGGATATAAAAGAGCATGGTCCGACCATGCTCTTTCTGAATGCTACTGCCGAGAATAAAAGAAGAAGGAAAAAGAGGCTGCTATTGAGTTTCTCTCGGTTCTTTGAGAGAAGGGGCTGAAACTTGAAGGTTAGTGTGTTTTTGATGCTATGTGGTTTGGTTTCATGGTGTTTCAACACCCTTAGAAACCGATTTCTAAGTGTTATTTGTGTTTTGGCTGGTTGTTTTGCTGTTAGGTGTTTGGACCGTGTGTAAAAGCAATTTGTGGAGTTTTACTTGTCTTCTGTACTAGGTGAGTTCTAGACCCCATCTATGTATATTTTAAACTGATTTTGGGGCTGGAAATGCATATAAATGTTTTTTTATCACTATTTATTTTACCCGTATGTATATGTGTATTGTTTAGGTTAGATGCTTGTTGTCATGTTGGGTATGCTTAGAAATGCAGTTTAGGCTTTGAACAGGTGCTAGAACAGGTTTGGAATGGTTCTGCAAAGTAGAAATGCTTAACGCTGGCCATTCGCGCCATACAGGGCCCATGCTCCTGAAATTTCCTTAGAAAATTTTAAGCAGGGGCTCATGCGCCCCAATAGTGCCCATGCGCCCCCAAGTTTTGCCTAAGTATCAAGTGTAGGTTCATGTGCCTGACAGTGTCATGCGCGCCTAAGACCTTCCTTGGGAGCCTGATTGCCCATGCGCCTGGAGGCTCATGCACACCAGAATAGTGCTGAAATGTGTAGTGAAGAGATCATGTGCCCAAATAGTGTTAGTGCGCCCATGTAGTACTAATGCGCCTGCATAGTCCTCATGCGCCTAGGACCTTAAATATTTTCTGAAATTCTGGAGAAAGCTGAACCTTAGGGTTTCACCTAGGGTTGAACTGTGATTATTATTTGACTATTCTATTCATGTTTTATGTTTGTTCTTATGTTCCATATTACCATAGTATGTGACTTTATGTGGTTTGCTTCCTATCTTAAGTATTATCATTAATAAAGGGGAAAGATTAATGTTAATGAAAAGTGGGACATAATGAACAAATGAAAAGTCTTGCAAGCATATGAAAAGGAGGTTCACAACCAGGGGTTGTTAGCTCAACTGTGTGCAGTTTAGCTAACCCATGAGGATGCACGCAGGAGTCAATCTTTGAGATTGATTAATATGAACAAAAGGGGATCCTTGTCACTTGACCCCAAGGCTGAAGTTGCTTTATGCACAACGATAGGGCATAGCATATGACAGGATATAGATTACAGTGAAAGATAATAATGAAAGTAAGAAATGAACGATTATGAGTAATGATGAAAGATAATAATGATTTAACCTTGATGTATGTATGATGTATGACCACATTCGAAAGAAAGTATGGTATTCTAAAAGTGTATTTTCGTATACAACTCTTCCGAGTATTTTTTATGATTTAAAACTAGGACTCCTCAGCAAAGCTGACTTTTATGCATTTTCAGTTGGCAGTAATATTGCTGAGGATGGCACTCGGGAGGCTACTCGGGGCTAGATGACATCCATTCATGATCTATAACATTGTTGTTTTGTAATGCAAACTAAGGATTCTTTTGTAACCATTAACATACCTGTATTGCTTAGCACACAGTGCTTATAAAGTAATGAATGGATTTTGATGTTTAATTCCACTGCATTTTTTTAATGGATTATGAAATGTTTATTTTAATTATGCTATGATTGCCCAACTGTGAGGTCTCTGGAACGGGGCCTTATAAGTTGGTATCAGAGCCAAAGTTTAAGAGAAATGGGTAAATATTTTTAAACAAAACCTAAACTTAAACAGAAAATGGGACCGAATGGAGGGATGCCAACCCGAGTAGCTACGTGCCATCAAGTATGTCTTTTTATAATGTTAACCAGTTTTATGTGCGCATGCTATTTGATTATGTGCTTTAGTAGATTTGAATAATGATGTAGTCAGGATAGGAAATGCTCGGGGGATGAAGAGTAAAGTAAGTGGCTAATCACAACTGACCACTGTAATTAGACTTACTATACTTAACATTAACTGAGCTATTACCTTGAATGACCGTGTTGGTGTTTGAAATTTTTATAGTGTTAGAGGATGGCGGGAGGAAGATCTTCGAAAGCTTCTCGTGGTGGAATACGGGGCGTTCGTGGTAGACCACATAGTACAAGGAACAAGACCAAGACTGTAGAGGCGGCTCATGCTGAGCTCGATCTTCATCACCCGGAGGGCGGTGATGAGAGTGCCAACTTGAGAGCCTAGGTGAAGGAGGCAGTGGTGGAGGAGGTTCACCAAGTTATGCAGACGATCCTATCGTCTGTCGTGACTGAAGTGATTCGAGCTTTGAGGGAGGATGAACAAACGTAGAAGGAAGAGGAGAGGAGAACAACTGCTAGTAAGAGGGGTGACGTGAGGGATCACACTGCGGAGGAGGAGTTGAATCAAAGAAGGGGAGCCTCTAGTGATGACGAGGATGTGATAGTGCGGGAAACCGTAAGGGGATGCAGCTACAGGGCATTCCAAAGGTGTAAACCCCCTACCTTCGATGGCAATGGCAATGCCGCAGCTGCCTCACCGCTAGATACGGAGATGGAGGCGGTGCTAGAGATCAGCGAGGGGTTGGAGGATCAAAAGGTAAAGTTCGCTACTCACTCCTTCGTTGACACTGCGCTGTGTTGGTGGGACAATCTTGTCCAGCCGAGGCAACTGGGCCATCGGAAAATGAGGTGGGAAGAGTTGAAGAGCTGGTGGTCGAAGAGTTCTGTCCTCACCAGGAACTCGACAAGATCGAAAGAGAGTTCCTACAGCTGGAGCGGGTACTATGACCCACCAGCAATATACCGCTAAATTAATGAGATGGCAAGACTAGTGCCCGATTGGTTACGCCGGCATCAAGGAAGATCAAGCGTATATCCAGGGGTTGCCAGCTGATATCCGCAGACACTTAATCGCTGCCCCGCCAAGCACTTTTAAGTTGGCAGTGGATTTGGCGGGATTGCTGTATGACGAAGGGAAGTGGTAGTGGTTGAGGTGAAGAAGACTGATGGTGGTGGTAATAACTGGAGAAAGAAGAGAGATGGCGTAGTGGTTTTACCTGAAGAACAAGGCGAAGGGTGGATGACCGCCGAGTTGTTACTGCAGGTCGGGTCGAGAAGTGTGACAGTGTGGAAAGGAGTACAGTGGGGAATGCCTCTTGGGTCGAATATTTGCTTCAAGTGTGGGAAGCCCGCCATATGCAAAGGTGTGTGGGATCCCACGGTGCTTCAACTGTGGCGAGGACGACCACATGAGAGAGACTGTAAGAAGCCAAGGGCAGAGAACTCCAGGGCGAAGAAGTGAGCCGAAGAAGGAGGACAGAGGGCGAGTGCTAGAGCCTTCACTATGACGCGAGATGAAGCCCGGGAAGACCCTGACGTCGTGTCAGGTATGTTTTCTAGTACATCAAACTTGTGCCTGTATTATTTGATTCTGGTGCTAGTATGAGTTTCATATCTGCTGCTTTATGCGCTAAGTTTCCTGTTAGTAGTAGATGTATTGAGAGCCTTTTGGCGTAAAACTGCTATTGTTAAGTCGAACCAGAATTTTCTGTATGATTGAAGATTGTGGTATAGAATTAGAATGCCGTTAGGTTTGCTGCTAATCTGTATGTGATGCCCCTAGGAGGATTCGATGTAGTACTAGGGATGGATTGGCTAGCAACCTACGAGGTAAACATCGTGTGTCGCAAGAAAATGATTTGATTGATTACGCCCGATGGAAGTTCGGTGACGGTTTATGGTGATCGCGTCACTACGGTCCCGAAGGTGATTTCGATGGCGGTGGCGGAGAAGTGCATGAGACGCGGATGTAGTGCCTACCTGGCCTACGTAAAGGATGTGGACGCATCGATACCACAAATGTCTGAAGTGCCAGTGGTGTGTGAGTTCCCGGATGTGTTTCCCAAAGATCTCCCAGGAGTGCCACCTGATCGTGAGATCGAGTTTCAGATTGACCTGATGCCCGGTGCTCAACCCGTTGCCAAAGAACCGTATCGATTAGCTCCGACAGAGATGAAGGAACTTATGCAACTACAGGAGTTGATGGACAAGGGATTCATCCGAACAAGCATCTCTCCCTGGGGTGCTCCGGTCTTGTTTGTTAAGAAGAAAGAAGGTAGTATGAGGATGTGTATAGACTACCGTGAGTTGAACAAGTTGACGGTAAAGAACCGATACCCCCTACCAAGAATTGATGACTTGTTTGACCAGCTCCAAGGTGCCAGTTGGTTCTCAAGGATAGATCTTCGATCTGGCTAGCACCAGCTGAAGGTGAAAGAGCAAGATATCCCTAAGACAGCGTTTCGTACGTGCTATGGACATTACGAGTTCCTCGTTATGTCGTTCGGTTTAACTAACCCGCCAGCTGCCTTTATGGACTTGATGAACCGAGTGTGTTGGCCAATGTTAGATAAATCAGTGATTGTGTTTATTGATGATATCCTGATTTACTCAAAGAACGAAGAAAAAATGCCGCCACATACGAGAGGTATTGGAAACACTTAGGAGGGAAAAGTTATATGCCAAATTCTCTAAGTGTGCCTTCTGGTTACGCGAAGTCAATTTCTGGGTCACGTGGTGAACACCAAGGGAATTATGGTGGACCCGGTGAGGTTGAGGCAGTAATGCAGTGGAAGTCACCAAAGATGCCATCCGAGATTTGGAGTTTCTTGGGTTTGGCGGGATACTACCGAAGGTTTTTCAATACTTTTCTAAGATAGCCTCACCTTTGACCAATTTGACTCGCAAGGATGTAAAGTATGTGTGGGGACGTGAGCAGGAGGACGTTTTTGAGGAGTTGAAGGCAAAATTAACTCAGGCTCCTGTCTTGACACTGCCCGAAGGGAGTGAGGATTTAGTGGTCTATTCCGATGCCTCCTATTTGGGACTGGGTTGCGTACTGATGCAGCGTAGGAGAGTGATAGCGTACGCATCCCGACAGTTGAAGACCCATGAGACTAACTACCCCACTCACGACTTGGAATTAGCTGCAGTGGTCTTTGCATTGAGATTTGGAGGCACTATTTATATGGACAAAGTGCACAATTTTCACTGACCACAAGAGCTTGAAGTATTTCTTTGAGCAGAAGGACCGCAACATGAGACAAAGGAGGTGGTTAGAGTTGATCAAGGACTATGATTGCGAGATCCATTACCACCCTGGCAAGGCCAACGTAGTGGCCGATGCCCTTGGCCGAAAGAGAGACCTGAGCCGATTCAGGTGAAGGCGTATCATTGGTGATGACCTCTGACATGATGACATAGGTCAAGGAATTTCAGAATGAGGCATTGAAGGAAGAACGTCTTAACTCTAAACGAATGAGAGGTCTAGTCACCGAATTGGGAGAAAACACCCACGGGGTTAGAACCCGTTTTGGACGAATGTGGATTCCTCGGTATGGAGATCTACGTGGGCGAATTATGGACGAAGCTCATAGGACTGAATTCTCCATTCATCCTGGTGCCACCAAAATGTATCAAGATATGAAGAAGGACTACTGGTGGGCGGGTATGAAATGCGATGTGGCGAGTACGTGAGCAAGTGCCTGACTTGCTTGCAAGTGAAGGCAGAACATCAGAAGCCATACGGGAAGATCCAACCATTGGATATACCCGAGTGGAAGTGGAGCGCATCAGTATGGTTTTATCATGAAGCTACCCCGTACTGCAAGGGGGTACGATGCTATTTGGGTGATAGTTGATCGGTTAACAAGAGTGCCCACTTCCTACCGATCCGTGAGACGTATCCATCTGAGAGATTGGCAGATTTGTTCATCAAAGAGATTGTAGCTCGTCATGATGTGCCGGTGTCTATCATGTCGGATCATGACACCTAGTTCACGTCAAAGTTCTGGAAGAGATTTCATGATGCCATGGGATGAGGCTACATATTAGCATTGCTTACCATCCTCAAACAGACGGCCAGTCTGAGAGACAATTCAAACGCTCAAGGACATGCTCCGAGCAGTGTGATCGACTTTGAAGGAAGCTGGGATGATCACCTACCAGTTAGCAGAGTTCTCGTACAACAACAGTTATCATGCCAGTATCAGTATGCCGCCATACGAGATGCTGTACAGTAGGATGTGTAGAATGCCCGTGTGTTTGGGGAGACATTGGGCAAAAAGAATGGGAAGCATCAAAGTGATTGAGGCTACGACTGAGAAGCTTGAAAAGATCAAGCCTTTATGAAGGCAGCCAAGATAGGAAAAAGTCATATGCCGATAAGAGGCGTAGACCCATCGAGTTCAAGTGGGTGATCATGTTAAAGGTCTCACAATGGAAAGGGATCATCCGATTTTGGAAGAGGGCAAGCTGAGCCCGAGATACATAGGACCTTTCCGAATCATTGCACCAGTAGGGAGGTGGCCTATCGATTAGAATTGCCTGATGAGTTAAGTGAGATTCACCCGACATTCCATGTATCTCATCCGAGGAGGTGCTTAGCCGATGAAGACATGATTGTACCACTAGAGGATATCAAAGTGGATGAACAACTCAATTATGTGGAGCAACCGGTGGCAATCATCGATCGGAGGAGAGGAGATTGAGGAATAAAGTGGTTCCACTGGTGCGGGTGTAGTGGAAGCACCGAAAAGAATCTGAGTCTACGTGGAAGACTGAGGAAGAGATGAGACAGCATTACCCATAGTTATTCGAAGAGTGACAGGTTTCGAGGACGAAACCTCTTTAAGGGGGGTAGACTTGTAACACCCGAAAACTTGGTCAAATAAATAGACACGAAAACTTCAAGAAGAAATAAAAGAAGGGCGGAAGTTGAGGGGTGTATTGTGTAAGTATACACAAAAAGTCAAAAAGGTGGATATAAAAGAGCATGGTCGACCATGCTCTTTCTGAATGCTACTGCTGAGAAGAAAGAAAGAAGGAAAAGAGGCTGCTCTTGAGTTTCTCTTAGTTCTTTGAAGAAGAAGGGCTGAAACTTGAAGGGTAGTGTGTTTTGATGCTATGTCGGTTTCATGATGGTTTCACCCCTTAGAAACCGATTTCTAAGTGTTAATTGTATTTTGGCTGGTTGTTTTGCTTGTTAGGTGTTTGGACTCGTGTGTAAAAGCAAGTTTGGTGGAGTTTTACTTGTCTTCTGCACTAGGTGAGTTCTATACCCCATCTATGTATATTTTAAACTGATTTTGGGGCTGGAAATGCATATAAAATGGTTTTTATCAACAATTTATTTTACCCGTATGTGTATATGTGTATTTGTTCAGGTTAGATGCTTGTTGTCATGTTGGGTATGCTTAGAAATCCATGTTTTTGGCTTTGAACAGGTGCTAGAACAGGTTTGGAATGGGTTCTGCAAAGTAGAAATGCTTAACTGCTAGCCATGCGCCCAAACAGGGCCCATGCGCTTGAGAACTTAGAATAATATGCCTAAGTATAGGCCGCGCCCATACAGGGCCCATGCGCCTGGAAATTTCCTTAGAAATTTTAAGTAGGGCTCATGCGCCCCAATAGTGCCCATGCGCCCAAAAGTTTTGCCTAAGTATGAAGGTAGGTTCATGCGCCTGAACAATGTCATGCGCCCAAGACCTTCCTCGGGAGCCTGATTACCCATGCGCCTGGAAGGCTCGCGCCCAGAATTAGTGCTGAAATGTCTAAGTGAAGAGATCATGCGCCCAAATAGTGTTAGTGCGCCCATGCAGTGCTAATGCGCCTGCATAGTCCTCATGCGCCTAGGACACTTAGAATATTTTCTGAAAATTTTGGAGAAAGCTGAACCTTAGGGTTTGACCTAGGGTTGGCCTATGATTATTATTTGACTATTCTATTCATGTTTTATGTTTTTCTTATGTTCCCTATTACCATAGTATGACTTTATATGGATTGCTTCCTATCTTAGTATTACCATTAATAAGGGGAAAGATTAATGTTAATGAAAAATGGAACATAATGAACGAATGAAAGTCTTGCAAGCATATGAAAAGGAGGTTCACAGCCAGGGTGTTTTAGCTCAACTATGTGCGGTTTAGCTAACCCATGAGGATGCACGTAGGAGTCAATCTTTGAGATTGACTAATATGAATGAAATGGGATCCTTGTCGCTTGACCCCAAGACTGAAGTTGCTTTATGCACAACGATGGGGCATAGCATATGACAGGATCTAGATTACAGTGAAAGATAATAATGAAAGTACGGAATGAACGATTATGAGTATGATGAAAGATAATAATGATTAACCTCGATGTATGTATGATGTATGACCACATTCAAAAGAAAGTATGGTATTCCAAAAGAGTATTTTCGTATACAACCCTTCCGAGGTATTTTTATGATTTAAAACTAGACTCACTCATCAGCAAGCTGACTTTTATGCATTTCAGTTCGCAGGTAATATTGCTGAGGATGGCACTCGGGAGGCTACTCGTCGGGGCTAGGCTAACATCCATTCATGATCTATAACATTGTTGTTTTGTAATGCAAACTAAGGATTCTTTGTGTACCATAACAAACCTGTATTGCTTAGCAACAGTGCTTATAAACTAATGAATGGCTTTTTGATGTTTAATTCCGCTGCTTGTTTTTAACGGATTATGAAATGTTTTTTTAATTATGCTATGATTGCCCAACTATGAGGTCTTCGGGAACGGGGCCTTACACTAAAATTCTTGTTTAAATCA